>JADLZK010011506.1:600000-868136 GCA_015847255.1 Hyparrhenia diplandra | reverse complement strand
CGCCGCCCGTCTTCCCCATCCGGCGCTGCCTTGGCGTTTCCCCATGTCCGCCGGCGCCCCTGTTCCTCTCCGTGTTGTCTCGGCGGCGGCGGCGTGCTTCCCCGCAGCCCCGTGTTGACGGCGGCAAGGTTCGCGCGAGGAGAGGTGCCCCACGCGGCGAGGCCCGTGTTCCTTCGGTGGCCTTTTGCGCGGACGCCGAGTGCGCCACCAAATTGCTCATTTGGGCGACCCCACCGCCGGCCGCATGGCCGCTGCAGAGCGGCGCCCGCGCAGCGTGGTGATGCGCGGGCGAGGCCCACGCCACCACGCCGGCTTTCAGGGCACAGACGTGTCACCTTCGGCGACGGTGGTGACTGCTATGCGCCAGCGGTCCTCCTCGGGCTGCCGGTGCGAAGGTGGACTGTCAGGAGTGGCAGCTATGGCGACGACACTGGGGTGAAATCCCTCGCCCTGGCCTCACGCCTTGGGCCGACGACGGTGGCGCGTTGCGTCATCACCTTCTTGAAGGCGTCGTCATTCAGTTCCGTCATCGTGGTTGTCGGGGCTCTAGGAACGAAAGTTCCAGTGGGTACTTCTCAACGCAGCTGGCGTCCGTGGGCGTCATCCCCTTCTTAAGGCTCCGTTGGACCCATCGAGCCCCTTCGTCGCCTCGCAAGTTCTGCCCCAATCTTCATTGTCGCCTCGGCGTCCCCGCCCTGCAACTGATCGGAGTCTTCACCTCGCCGCCGGGGTTCACGCAAACGTTGCCGCCATCGTCGTTGTCCGGCCGAGGGCCACCGACGTCGTGTTTCGGTGACCGGGAGATCCACTGCGCATTCTATTCGCGTCCCCCTTTGGATGTTGATGCTATCATGGTCCACGTCGTCGTTGCTTGGCCGTGGGCCATCGACGTTGCACTTGGCTTGGAGTCGTCTCGGGGGTTGACGCCATCGATGTCGTCGGCGTCGTGCTTGGCAGTGGGCCACCGACGTCGCACCCGGATCCACCTCGGGCAGTTGCTGCCGAGTGTGTGACACCCCCTTGATACTTGGCTACTTGTTCGGCGACCAGGACCTCCACTCCATTTTGATGGTGTCTCCCAAGTTTGGCCCTGTGGTGCTGCTTTTCGCCTAGCGGGTAGTGTTTGTGCCTCGGTGTCGGGCTCGTCTCTTTATTGTTTGTTGAGGCCATGAGCTCTATGGTCGGGTTGCGTTGTTTGTATTGTTTGTGACTGTTTGTCAGCCAGTCTTGGCTCCTTCTCTTAATGAAAAAGACACCCTTCTCTTAATGAAAAAGACACGTGAAGACGTGTTCGAGAAAAAAAAAACTTCTGACGACCACTGGCCAAACTAAAGTGCGTAAGCAAAAGCCGCGCCCGCTTTCTAGTGAAATTTTATTTTTGCATGCAAAAGATCTTATGCCATGTTTAGTTCTCCAAATACTTTGGTTCAGCTATTCTATCACTTTTCGTTTGTGAAATTTTTAATTTTATATGCAAAACAACGCCTTGTTTAGTTTTGGGTTTGGCAATTGTAGCACTTATCGTTTATATATTTGATTTGATAATATTATCCCACCACTAGTATGTATCTGTATTACTTTATTACTCCTTCGTCTCAAAATAGATGTCGCTATGGGAAGCGTGTCAGTAAAACTTTCTCAACTTTGACTAGGTTTGTACAAAATATCTGCAACATTTAAATCTCCAAATAAATTTGTTAAAAAAACTAGACTTAAAGATCTTTCCGATAATAGTTATTACATAGCAAAAATAGTTTTATATTTTAATATATAATTGTCGGCATTTTGAAAATATTAACTTAAAGCGAAAATAACATCTATTTTGGGACGGAGGGAGTACTAAAAAAGAATGAAAGCTAGACTCTACCCGTGAAGGGACGTCGTCGCCGATTTGGCTCTGCCCGGCTTCTTGGCGCGCCCGAACACAAATCGTCCACCCCCGCAGTTTCGCTCGCTTGCACGATCCAAGCCCGCTGGCGATTCGCTTCCGCCCCACGCGTGGTAGACCACACCCGGCAGTTTTGCATCTCTTGCCCATGCAGCCGCCGCCACCTCGCGCTCGCCAACGTCGCTGACGCGACCTCCCCTCGCGCTCACCCACGCCGCCGCTGGCGGTCCTCGTGATCTACGGAAATATTTCGAACAAAACCGCATCGTTTTCTGATTTAATCCGATCGAATTCATATTTTCTTGTCTGACTTTTTCGTTCGCTTTCGTTTTCGTATTTCAAATGTAAAAGTAGAAAACAATTGACGAGTTTTTTGACCGAGGTAGACCGTTTTCTACTTTTCTACATTTAATTCTGAATATCCTAAATTCAAAATTCAATTTAAACTGAATTTGGTTGTCATTCATTACTGTTGAGGAAACTAGGCAAAGGCAAGTGTGGAACACTAATCGCGTCACAAATTTTCTTATTTTTTTCTCTTGTGAAAGAAGCCAAAATGATATTTTCTCTCTTGTACTCAAAATTTGCCACAATGACACTTGTGAATTGTTATGCATTGTGGGTCGGTATTTTGTATTGAATTTTCGTATACCGACCGTGTTCGACATAAGTTCGCCGAATTGGTTCGTTTTCGAAGTTCCGTAAGTTCGCGTTCGTTTTCGTGTCCGGCTTTACCGTTTTCGCTTTTGTTTTCGTATTCAAATGTAAAAGTAGAACGGTTAAGGTGTTTTTCGACTGAGTTCGACTGTTTTGATCCGTACCCCCAACTGACTTCGACAACGCGCCCTGCGCATGCCCACCGTCCTCGTTGTCGAGCGCCGCCAACAAAAATTGCCCTGTCCGCCGTCTCCCCATTTCTTCGCCACACGCTGTTGCGTCTACGATGGCGGAGTAGCGAGCAGATCAGAAGGTGCGCCTTTTTCTCCACCCAGCTCGACCCCTTCCTATCTGTCAAGATTCATAGCCATGGCCGCTGGTGCCTCCATTAACCACCTGCTTCCTCCTCGTGCAAGTTTGGATTGAATAGGCAACCTCCTCGTGCAAGTTTGGATTGAGTAGGCAACAGGCGGGAGCAACCGTTTTCGTCAAAGGTGAAGCTGCAGGTATGAGCACCTATTTTCTGAAATTGCTACTCTGGTTCATCAGTCTCCGCTTAGATATAGTTTTTCTTGTGATTTGTCTCCTGAATGCAACGTCAATTGTGAAGCGTTCCGAGTTTTCTTTCTTGCTTTACCCAATTAACCATCAGACAAAGGTTCTTAAAACAGGATGTATGCACACAGCCACATGTTCCAACCAGCAACAGGTAGTTTGCTTTGTAAGAGCTATATAGCAAATTCAAATACTGAACTGATCGTCGTTAGATGACAAACAACATGGCGTCATTATTATTGTACTAACTACTAAACCTGATGTTAACAGTTGAAATTTGCAGTCAGCTCTTTCAGCTCATTTTTTTTTTATTGATATGTCGACGGGAGGGGAGAGGATCCCCCACCAGGAATTTCATTCATAGTTGGCTCTTTCACCTCAATTTGGATTCAGGATCATAGGTTGGCAATTGTTGCCGCTTAACCCATCAGTTATACCTTGTTAGATAGGACAAAGAAAAAACATAGATTTGTGAAATAGCAATGTTCTAAAAACGTCTTGCTGTTTCTGAGGTACATTATCCTTCATCTCTCTGCATCTTTCTGCATACTAATAAAGCGAAATGGCATGTCACTATGCTAGATTATCAAGTATATGAATCCGTTCAATAAAATGCCCTTTACTGATCCTTTTGATGCCAACATGTCTGCAACTAGATTCCTGAAAGACATTTCTACTCCAACAATGCTAGATTATCAAGTATATGAATCCGTTCAATAAAATGCCCTTTACTGATCCTTTTGATGCCATCATGTCTGCAACTAGATTCCTGAAAGACATTTCTACTCCAACAATGCTAGATTATCAAGTATATGAATCCGTTCAATAAAATGCCCTTTACTGATCCTTTTGATGCCATCATGTCTGCAACTAGATTCCTGAAAGACATTTCTACTCAAACAAAGCCTGCAATGAAGCTCGTACTATATATTAATTCTTGTAATTTGGCTTTTAGCCAACAGGGAGGCGATGGAGGTGTTATTTCGCCGCGGAAAGAAGCGGAGGGCTTCTGAGCCGGCTGATGGCACCTGAGTGTGCGAGGTCCTAGGTCGCAAATTGATTAGCCATGTAATCGCTACATATTGGATCCAGTAGTTTAGGGCTTCTTTGGTTTTTCTTCTTTGGAAGCTGGCAGTGATGTCCACTCGGCATCACAGTTTAGTCTTTGTATTCGGATTTGGTTTTCCTACCTCTTAATGAAAAACGGGTGAATGGCCCGATCGAGAAAAAAAGTAATTTGGCTTTTAGCCATTTATTGTCTCAGCGGATTTTAACAAGTCATCAGAATATAGTGGGTCGTTCTAGCTTACTAAAAGTCCATGTGCTTCATATGGTCCTTTCTGCCACAAAGAGTTCTGTTGAAAAAAAAAAACTATTTACAGCCTCACTGTGGAAATTTGACATATAGCTCTGCTGAGTGAGTTATGAAGCTGCTCAGCTGTTCAGGCAGTTTCCTTTGAGATAATCCTTTTCTCCAGACCAGTGGCACCTATGTTTCTAGATATAGGGAAAAGATCAACAAAGGGTGGCAAAGTATAAATGGATTGAGCAACCAAAATGAATTGCCCAATATACCTCTATTGTCCTGGACAACATTCAGTAGCAAAAGGAGTGAATGGATTCCGATACTTGACAATCAAGCATAACGAGGAATCCGCCGCCCACCTATTTAGTGGCAAGTAAACTTGTTAATTTGGTCTTTATTCATATGTTTGATGCTACTATATAGATACAAAAAAAAAATTACATTCAGATCAGCACACTTTAGTCATTGCCTAAAATAAATTGACATTTAGATCAGCAACAATTGCAATTCTTAGTAATTTAGATTATCAAAAAATTGTTGCAACCAGTTGACTATGGTGATTAGTTGATTTCTGATTTTAATTGTTCCTATCCTGGCTTCCATTTTCTAATTTTACAAGGAATCAATTAATTGATTTCTGCTCCTATTGTTTGCTGGTTGATTGACCATTGTCTGAAGGTAGGTGAACTTTACAAGTAATTAGTTAATTCATTCATTGTAACCAGTTTTATGCTTCTTATTTTAGGCAGCAGACAAGACCAAGTCCTGCCTAAAGTCAGTCCACCTGGATGGTAAAGGGAAAGAACTCCGTCAGGTAAGAAACCAAGAGGGGTAATACTCTATTTTAATACCATGTCATTTTCAATGTTCATTCTTGATAGCTGCCATTTTCTACGATCTCTACCTTCCTTTCTGAAACCTCTTGTTTTTTTTGTTTGCATAGACTGACATGGTTCAAGTAATATACAAGCCTTTTGCAATGCTATCTTATATGACAAGCTAATTAGCCAAAAAAAAATTATGTAAAATTGTATTATGAATGAAGACCTATAGTTTTTACTACCTTGATGTTTAAAGTAAGTCTGATTACGGCATGACTACTCATATTCATTTTCAGCAAGAGATCTCTGATGGCATCATCTGAACTGTGCTCTGTTGTAAGCTAGCATGACCATTTGATTATCTCCTTACAAGCTGGTACCCTTGTGGCGTTCAGGATGGTTTCCGCAGCCGTCAGTACTGGTACTCTCATAGTGTTCAGGACGGCTTCTGTAGCCGGTAGTATTGGTACCTTCAGCTCTTGGTCCCTTCTGTTAGGGATTTTTTTTGCTGTCCATTTGTAAAGCAACTTGGTGTCATTAATTCGTTATTTTCTCAATTACTTTTGTGATGTTTCAACTCTCAAGGAAATAAGCAGACGTGCATGATATATCTTGAATTTTACTCATTTCTTTTGAATTTTACCCTCAATGAAACCACATTTTAAATAGCGGGCTATGAAATTTAGCGTTCACCTACTCCAGACGCTATTGCCACTATAGCGGCAGCTATACACTGTAGCGTTAGCTTGCTGTTCACGCTATAGCGGCGCTATAGCGCTGCTATTTAGTTCCAGCCACAGGAAAACATTATTTCGCACTTCAAAAGTTCACAGGCAACAATCTAGATAATCCTCAACACAAAGGCAATATTCAGAAAAAAAAACAAGTATGTAGGATCTAGCACTACTGAACAACTTGACAAGATGCAACGCAAAGGCAAGAATTCTGCTACTGTTGACTACTTGACAAGAAAAATCAAATGAGCAGTTAACGAAAAACAATTTTGCTGGCCGCCGGTCTCCTGCCGCAGCGCTCGCGCAGCTTGCCAGCCGCCGGTCTCACACCACAGCACTCGCCCAGCCGCCACCGCCGGGATAGAACTATCGAGGTGGAGTGAGAGAGAGATAGGGCTAGGGTTACAGCTTCAGGCAACTCGTTTTGTTCGCTTCATTGGTCCACTAGTGGGCTAATATGGGCCACCGATGCTTTATTTTGGGCCAGCTAGGGAAAACCCGAATAGTGGCCATTTAGCGGCGCTATAGCGCGCTATACCGCCAATAGTTAAACTTCATCTCTTTAGATTACCCAGTGACAAACGTGTCTTAGTGATGAATTGGATTAGCATGTTGTAATTTCTTTCTCTCTTGCCGCAATGGCTTTTTTTTTTTTGTGTCTTAGTCTGCTCTCTCTCTCTAGTTGAGTCCTAGGTGAATCCTCACTTCTCTGTTTGTAGTTAGCAGCTAGCTAACTCACTTGTATTTTTCGACCTTCATTTTTAATATATTGCACTGGGGAGCAAGCTCCACAGTTTTCTTCAAAAAAAAAAAAAAAGCAGCCATACGTATCAGTTAACTTCAACTTTTTTCAGTTTACTGGGACTTGACGTAACCAGCTGTCACACAAGTTGTTCCTCCATGACAATCAAAAGGTCCCATCATGAAAATATGCAACTGAGTACAGCTTAACCACATTGCTGGGAACATAAATGATCAAAATTTAGTAGCAGTTACCACATAACAAGTATTGGAACGGAAGCAACCTTGTGAGTTGTTAATTTAGAAGTTGCAGTACTATTTACAGGGCAGGCTATCAGAAAATTCTGGAATATAGGTACTGACTGACTATTTTGGATCAACATTCACCTAAACCAAAATTATGGACCTAAACACACATATTTTCTCCTTCCCAAATATATGTAAGAAAATGTGTTGAACATGAATTAGGCCGCAGGCACTCCGTGGTAATGAAGAGTAAACATCAAGGACGGCAAAAACATTCAGGCAAATATAAAGTTAGACGGACCTTTTCCTTTGATGTTTCAAGTAATATCAAAATTACTCCCCTTGTGTTCTTTGCTTTCATCATGGAATCCCTGAGTCAGGGCACAATATATTAGAAAAAAAATATCTCACTGAATAAAGAAAACAGAATGCTTCCACTAGACATTTAACGAACCATATGACAAGCATTACTTTAAAAGATGTGAATAGCATAATAAAATCAGTTAAAAGGCTCAATTACTTTGAGTTTGGAACTAGGATGGGAATGTAATTTAACTAATAATGCACTAGTCTTCTGGCTTATTATCCCATCTCCAACAGTAACGTGTATCTCAATCAATCTTTAATGAACTATTTATCTTATCCACTTTGGGAGATGCAGAACTTACATCCAGGAATGTAGGAAGCAGCCAATAGTACCAGCTGTGTGCATTCAAGGTCATTCCTAGTTTTCAGCCTTCCAGTCACGCAGAAATGCATAATTCACCATTGGTGATCACAAAGGCACAAACATCATCTCAAGCAATTTGAATAAAGGAGTAACTATCCACAACCATTGAAGCCATTCTTTCAATAAAGGAGTAAATCAATAATTCAGGCTTTGAATAACCATATCATCAGGTTCTGAATGTAATGATATATGAGATACTAAACCTTCTAGCATTGAATATATAGCATCTCTCTCAGGATGATTCTGGTCATCCACAAGGAATACATGAACTATATCCTTGATCTCAATCCAACTGCAGCCTGGTTCCTTTTTCGCATTTAGACTCCTCAGCCGTGTCCTTACCTTCACAACATCTTCCCATTTCCCCAATTTAGCATAGATGTTAGACATCGCGACATAAGCAGACCTATGTTTTGTGCCCATGGAAAACAGCCCCTGGGCAACTTTCTCACCCATCTCTAGGTCCATCGAATACCAGCAAGCAGTAAGTAGGGCTCCCCAGATTACAGCATCTGCTGGCAAAGGCATTTCATAGATGAACTTCTCTGCTTCTCTGGTATGCCCAGTCCGACCAAGGAGATCAACAGCACAAGTATAGTGCTGCACAGTTGGAACTAGTCCAAAGTTTTTCATGGAGTAAAAGATTTTCATCCCCTTGTTAACCAAACCGGCACGAGCACTAGCCATAAGGAGACCCAGAAAAGTGATTTCGTTGGGACTGACATGATGCTTCAGCATCCTCCCAAATTGTATCAGAGCCTCCAACCAGTGACCATTCTGTGCAAGACCATTGATAAGAGATGTCCATGAAGTAACATTAGGCGATGTGACATAAGTAAATGCAGATCGTGCATCAATCACATAACCGCATTTAAAGTACATATCAGCAAGGGCTGTTCCAACATGACCATTGGAGTCAAATGAAGTCTTGCAGAGGTGAGCATGTACCATTCTGCCTTGCTCAAGAGTTCCAATAGTTGCACAGGCATGCAATAGAGCAGAGAATGTAGCTGGGCTGCATCCAATAGACAACCGGCACATGACCACAAATAGCTTCAGAGCTTCTGAAGGTTCATCATTCTGAATGTAACCTGAAATCATAGAATTCCATGTTATTGTGTCTCTCTCATCCTTAATCTGTTTAAATAGCTTCAACCCCTCTTCCAACCTTCCGTTCTGGAGCAATACCGACATCATGGAGTTTAAGGAAACCATGTTTCTCCGAGGCATCTTCTCAAACATCCTGCGGCACTGTTCAAGATTTCCCTCCATAGCGTATGCTTTAATCATCATATTGTAGGAACCTGAGTCCTGCTCTGGCATCTGTGAGAATACCATCTTAGCATCCTCTGTCCTACCGATGGATATAAGCCCTGCAATCAGTGTATTGGATGTGATCAAGGACGGCCTATCCAAATCGCTGTAGACCAGCACTGCATCATCCAAAGCATCAGAAGTGCAGTAAAGATCAACAAGAGCACTAGTGATTAACTGCTCAGACCGAAACCCACATCTGATCAAACATCCATGAACAGATCTCCCAAAATCCAATGCTCCCAGCCTCACACATGCCCTCAAAACACTGTCATAAGTGTACTCATTCGGCATGACACCATCATCAGCCAGTAAGTTCACAAACAGCTGGAGCGCCTTGCCACAACACTGATCTGTGCCCTTAGCATAGCCAGATATGACAGCAGTCCATGCAAACACATCACGTGGCACTGGTGTAATTTGAAGCAAGTCCAAGGCCTCAGCCACCAAGCCGAACCTCACAAGCGCAACCACCATCGGGCTCCACAGCAGGTCGTTCTTCCGGTGCAGGGACTCAAAGAGAGCGCGAGTTGCACGGATGTCCAAGCACGAGGAGTAGAAGTCGAGGAGTGACGCTCCGATGACCGCGAAGCCCTCGCAACCGGATTTGATCACTTGGCCATGCGCCTGTGTTCCCGTGCGTAACATCCGCCCGCGTGCGCATGCGCCGACCACCGACGCGAAGGTGGCCTCTGTGAGCGGTAGTCCCGAGCTATGCATCCGCGCCGCGGTGTCCAGCGCGTCGGGGACGTTACCGCGCCTGGCGTGGCCAGAAACCACGGCGTTCCAGGAGACCGCATCCCGGTGCCGCCTTCCATCGAACACGTAGCGGGTGTGGCCGCGAGGGAAGGAGACCTTCGTGGGCGCGGCACGCTGCTGGGCGGTGCGGTCTGCTACTGCCGATGAGGTGTGGGAAAGAAGCAGTAGTGGGAGCCGCGCGGCCAGCTTCCGGGCCGCATGGTTGGCCTGCGGCCGCGGCCTCCAGAAAGCAAGGGACGGCGCGGCTCTGCGGAGCATACATGCGGCGGGCGACAGGGTGAAGGGCTTCAGACCAGTCAGTAGCCAGAGGGGCCCAGAAGAAGGGCGTGCGCGCGTCGCGATTGACTCGCTCTCCTCCGCTCGGCGCGCCCGCGCCCGCGTCCGCGTTGCGTGCCTGCTTACGCAGGCTGCGGGGCGCCGACGCTCACGTGCAAGTGCAAGGCATACGGCAGCAGGCGCTGAACGTAGGCCCCTGTGTCGGTTAAGGAGATCTCTTCTGTTTCAGGAAATTTTAGGCTTCGTCTTCGGATGGTTAAATTTATGGTCTGGTCTGTTCTCGATGCATATCAATGCTTGTCGTGGTCTGGTCGGACCCATCCCATGATCATTTGGCACGACGCACTCTCATGACACACACAATGACCCAACCCAAGTCAAGGTCGTCGGGGGCCAGGGCCAACTGTCCACGGGGCCACTAGCGGTCTGCCTGCTAGGGCAGGTATACATGTAAGTCGTCTCATACCCCGTCACGTAAGATTTTTGATGACGTGGAGGAAATAAAGAGGTGAAAGAGAATGAGGTAGTTGTTTCGTGAAACAACAACCTAAGAGCAGGTCAATTGCTACACGTAAGCGGTATCATACGCCGTCTCATACATCGCCATGTAGGATTTTTGATGATGTAGAAGAAAGAGAGAGGTGAGAGAGAATAAGGTAGTTGCTTTGCGAAACAACGGCCTTATGAGCTAGAATTTAGGACTATGAGACAACTATTTTACCATTGTATGAGTTGTTGTCGTCATGCACCTCACAATCCTATTTTTACTCTCTCCATAAATTAAGGAAATACGAGTTGCTATGAGACAACTCAGAAAGACAACCATTATACATGTAATCTATTAAGTCGTCTTAAATTACGTGGCTCTATATGAGACTAGTTATGAGACAACATCAATGTACTTGCCCTAATGAGCTAAAATTTAGAACTACGAGACAACTATTTTACCATTGTATGAGTTATTGTCGTCATGCACCTCACAATCCTATTTTTACTCTCCATAAATTATGGAAATACCGGATGCTATGAGACAATTTAGAAAGACAATCATTGTACATGTAGTTTATTAAGTCTTCTTAAATTACGTGACACTATATGAGACTAATAAGACAGCACCAATGTACTTTCCCTAATACATATTTTACCTAGCGTCATGTTCGGCTGTTCCGAAACGTCCAAGCGACACGCTGGATTCCCGAGATAATGGGCCGGGCGCCGTGCCGTTCTTCCTCTCCCGGTCCCGGACGGATAGGGATAGCCGGATAGGTTTCGGCGTGAGTTCATTGTACTTGTGTTGACGCGAAACTAGGGTTTCACGCCAAGCACACCGGGAGGGCCTTGGACGCCCACGAAGGTTGCAATCAACCTTAAAGCAGCGAGCACCGTAGTGTGATCGACCACGAACGATCAAGAGACCCTTAGGGCCGATGTAGAGCTCGGTGACGGCTGGAAGAACCTCCGAACGCACCTCCGAGAAGACCCGTCGGGAGGACGCACGTGAGGGGTGCCCTAGGACTAGCAAGGCCGCCTAGAACGTCGACGAAATTCGCGGAGAACGCCGCTGAACAACAGGGTAGAGAGGAAGTTGACCTACAAGCAAGACGGTAGTAGATGTGTTTGTCGATTGGATGTAGATGAGATCAAATCGGCCATGAACCTCTTTATTATTATATAGAGGAGGGTGGTCTTATCCTTTTAGGAAACCGTCCTTAGACGTTTCCAATCTCTAAAAACCGACGCAAACACGATTAGTAAAGAGATCGGTTCGGGATCGTACGTACACGGCCCGTCGCTGGTTGACCGGACGCTGGGCTGACCTGACCGGACGCTCCGGTCACTAGCGTCTGCTCGGTTCCAGAGAGCCCTGAAAAGCGCCGAAGGCGCCTGGCCGACTGGACTCTCTGACCGGACGCACGACCGGACGCGTGAACCATGACCGGACGGTCCGGTCACTAGCGTCCGGTCGATTCCAGAGAGCTGAAATCACACCTTTCTTGACCGGACGCACGGGTGGTTGACCGGACGCACGGGTGGTTGACCGGACGCTCCGGTCGCTAGCGTCAGGTCACTTGGCTAAGTCTGAAATTTTACCATGCTTTAGTCTAAACCAATTTTGGGTGTCAACAAGTTGCGTGATGAATCGCGTGATGCGCGTGTTCGGTGGCTGAAAGACAGGGCATGGATGCGCTCCAGGCAGTCAAGCACTGAACCTGAACCTTCTCCGGTCAAGACCAGGGTTCAACGGATTGTATGCAGAACACGGATCCGCCGTCCGTCCGTCCAGGTCAAAACAGAGTTCCCAGACACTCTGTTAGTTTAAACGAAATTCTTTTTTTTTAATATAACTGGAAAAATGCTTATTTCGACTCGCGATACAAACACTAAATATAGCTTGTTCTACAATACAACTAATGTCAGTTTTGTGTTGACAGTCTATACAAAGTTTCATAATTTCATAGCCATGGTATAAATATATGAATTACTAGAAATGCAGATAATAAATGTGGCATCGAAAGCTCCAACGAATTTATATATACCACATGGTATAAATATAGCTACGGCGGCCACAGTTGTTGTTGTCCTGCATGTGCTTGTCCCCGTGGCGAGGCTGTGGCGTGTGGCGGCCATTTTGATCGCCACGGGGCTGTGGCGCTGCTGAAGGTTAGGCGTGGCGATGTTTGGCCGGTAACCAAACATCCCCTTAACATTCATATTGCAGTTGGCGAAGCCGCCAAAGTTCCCCTAAATCTAAAAGGGAGAGAGTGAATCCAGTAATTGAAAACTTAACCTTGCACTTTGATTGATTTCACACTAAAAACATTAAATTAGTTGGCAACAAGGGTACTTATAAGAATGACTCTTGGAGTTTCTCGTAGTGTTAATTGCTGAAAGGCAACCTCTAGTCTAGGATGGATGAAGCTCCATCGAGACGAGTCCCTCGAGGTTGCCTCTAGTCTAAGGATGGACGAAGCCCCATGGTTTGACGTCAAAATTTGACAAAATCAACTGGGATTGTTATAAGATTTCAACGTTCAGAATCTATCATGGTGCTATGTCTTGGTTCATTAGATTGTCTTAAATCTCGTTATGTCGAGGGACTAATCTGTTAGTTCCAACAGTTGGAGCAATCTAAACCACACTTGTCTTGCCACCATGCATGTAGTTAATAGGTATTGTATCTCATCATTTTGATCACATAGAGGGCATTTATCCGGATGAGAAAGGCTCCTAGCAAGCTTATCTGCTGTCCAACATTTGTATCCTTCAGTTTCGGATTGCCAGCCAGGTCTTCAATAATCAACGCCAATTTGGAGGAGTATCCAAGGATTTTCCACCGGCTGCCTTTTGAGAGGCACTGCTTCCTTCTTTAGGGTTTTAGGGTTTATGTGTATCGATTTTGTCTCTTCGAACTCACAGATTGGACTATATAAATCATGTTTTTTTTGGTTTATGGATTTCAGTTTAGAGGCACTTTTTGTTTTGTGGCCAATGGAAGCACAGATTGACTTTTGGTTTTTCTGGGATCAAAACATTGTATTATTTTTTTATTTGTTTGTTAAGAGCTAAGAGATTACGCAGATTCTTGTGCACGCATTCACTTTGTTTGTTTGATTATCCGTCGGGTGGCATCGTAGAACTTTGCATCTGAATTGTTAACAACTTTGTTTCTCAATGACCAAAGTATCTGAATAGGCTACTAGAGTCAACGTCTCGGCTTTGTTAACAATTTTGTTTTCTCAATTATCAAATTATCTGAATTGGCTATTTAGAGCCAATGCAGATTGCTGTGCATTATAAGTACATTATGCACTCATATTTCAAAGATAATTTTGTTAACAATCTTGTTTTGTCAATGATCAAAGATAATTTTTCATATTATCTTAGGTATGCAGTTAGAGTTCAGCAGCTCTTTTCTGTTATATCAGTACATTATGCATTTCTTTATTGTGCAGTTCGTTAAGTATATAACATCATAATGTATAAATCTAGCCCAGCCAGTTTTTTATTTGGGCCATGGTTTTTATTTTTTTTTGTGTTGTGCTCTAAATGGTGCCAGTTCAAGTGATATGACATATCATGCATTGTACATCACCGTTGTTGATCCGTGATATTTAATAACTACAAGTTTCTTTTGTCTTTGCTTTCAGCATCATTTTGCGATTATACAATGTGAAATATTGTAAAGCTTATTGGTGATGTTTAGTTGCATCCATTCAACAAGTAATCAATGCGATTATACAATGTGAAATTGGTAGCACTGCTTTGTTTTGAGGTTTTAACGGGGGGTATGACCCCTGCTGCGCTCTAGGTGTAGATAGTATGGTTGAGGGTTGAGTGGTGGTTGGGCAACCGCTGGTATGTACGTAGGGGCACATTGTGGTATAGCAGGGTAGCTGCTGGTCTGATTTTGTGCAATGTACAGTAACTGAAAGTTAACGTCTCTATCCTTTTTTTAGTGTATAGCTTATTGGTGATATCAATGTGTAATTGGTAGCACTGAAGAGGGAGAGATAGGGTAACAGAGAGGGAGAGATAGGTAGAGAGAGAGGGAGAGGGAGAGAGGGAGATGTATAGAGTGAGAGAGAAAAGGATAGAGACAGAGAGCTAGGTAGAGAGGGAGATGGATAGAGGGGGGAGATATAGTGATGGTGGTTTTCAAATTTCTTGTTTTGCTGTCAGCAGTATTTTTGGTTTGCATTTAGTTTTCATGATGGTAATCAATTTTCTAACAATTAGATTCTTTATTTGCCGGAGAAAAAAAAAAAATAAGTTATTTGTTAATTAAGATCGAGTAGCCTATGTACCTTTATTTTTTTTTTTTTTACTAGCGATCTGTTATGACAGAGAAAGAGAGAGAGATATAGGTAGAGAAGAGGGAGAGGGAGAGAGAGAGATAGAGATAGAGAGAGGGAGAGGGAGATGGAGAGGAGATGGAGAGGGAGAGAGATTTTGAGTTACATGTTGCATGCTTAGATTCAGACTATTTTATTTTGTTCAATTTTTGTACACCTGAAGCTGTATACCTGAAGGTGATTGGTACAGAGAGGGAGAGAGAGGCAGATGGAGAAAGATTGGGAGAGAGAGGGAGAGAAAGGGAGTCATAGAGAGATAGATAGATAGAGTGAGAAGGTTGTGTGGGCGAGATAGAGACATACATGGAGAGAGAGAGATATATATATAGAGAGAGAGAGAGTGAGATAGAGCTATTGGAACAAAAGAGTTCTTTTTGTTTTTTCCCAAGATATATTGCTACTTTTTGCTTCGCTAAAAATTTTTTTATAAACATTTTTCTTATAAACATTTTGTTTTTCAATTTTGTGATAACAGATTCTAAAAAGAGTGAAGGTATTACCTCGCATTTCTTCAAAGAAAGTCTTGAAAGCAAAAAGCAATGACGAAGAAGGTATGTCATATTGTCAAATAAGTTTATTATCAAGACTACATGTCTTGTTAGGTTCAAAAATACTTTGAACTATAAACATTATAAACTTTTAATTACTAGGTTTAAAACCATAAACTATTGTAGTTAAAAACTTTTAATTGCTAGCTTAAAACCTTTTATACTTTGCTGTTAAAAAACTTTGAATGATGAGATAGCAAACTTTTTATTGGTATTTAAATAACTTTGAACTATTGCATAATAAACTTTTTTCTTTGAACTTGTTGGTACTTCATATTTCTATTATAAAAACTTTGGACTAAAATATTTATAAACTTTTCTTGGTAGGTTCAAAACTTTACACTATAATATTAGGAACTTTTCATTGCTAGGTTCAAAACTTTGTACACTATATTTTAAACTTTGTACTATTATATTGAAAAACTTTAAACTTTGTACTATTATATTGAGAAGGATAGAGAATAAACTAGATTTTTATGTGTTAGCTAGAGAGATTTAGAATTAGAGAGGGACATGTAGAGGAGAGGGATAGGATACTTTGGGAAGGATAGAGAAATGAAAGTTAACTAGTGGGTGCCTTGGTTCCATGTCAAAGCCAATTAGTGGGTGCAGTATATTACTTATACAATTGATTTTTTAAATGACAAGATCAATAGAGATAAGTAGCCTATGTAATGCGTTTTTTTTTTGGCGCGATCTGTTATGACAGAGAAAAGAGAGAGATATAGGTAGATATAGGGAGAGGGAGAGAGATAGAGATAGAGAGAGAGATGGAGATTGAGAGGAGAGGGAGAGGGAGAGAGATTGGGAGTTACATGTTGCATGCTTAGATTCGAGACTAATTTTTTTCAACAATGCGTACCAAAAAATAGTGACCTCCAACAACTGCTCGTGGGCCTGTGTTATGCATGCTTTACTAAACTAAATGTGTACTTCTCGATGCACTGCGAGTTTTATCTTTTCCTACGATCCATTGAAATGTTTTATTTGTGCCTTGGCAGTGAGGGAACTTTTTTCCATATAATTAATTGTTCTTACCGCTCAGTTTGCCCAATAGTGGAGTTAGGGGATGGAGAGATAGAGAGGAGAGAGGATCGAGACAGAGATAGAGATAAAGGGAGGGAGGGGAGAGGGAGAGGTAGAGGAATAGGTATAGAGATAAAGAGATGGATAGATAGATAGATAGATAGGGAGAGAGATAGAGATCCCGAATCTCTATTACTCCTTGATTGGTTTCCTTTTTTGCCTCGAGCCCGAGCATGCCGCATGAAACACATATCAAAACACATGGTTGCTGTGCTTTGTTTTCTTTTTAGTTCACTATGACCTGTTAAGCTCAAGCCGTAGTCATTATGGTTGAGGTTTCGGGGAGGACAACAACTGGTGTTTGATTTTCCTAATTCTTATGTCATTTTTATACGATAAAGTTAGTGCCTTTTGATCCGAATATTGCTAATTCTGCTCGGATCATTCTTGAATTCAAGTTTATGATTGTGAATTTTGAGTACTTCTTATGCAATGCAATCCCCTTTACAAGTTTATGCATTATAAATTGTTATTGTGTTTGTGTAGTTGAGCAAAAGCAGGAGAAAACGTTTTTCTTATAAACATTTTGTTTTTCAATTTTGTGATTACAGATTCTAAACAAGTGAAGCTACTACGTGCATTTCTTCAAAGAAAACGTCTTTACAAGCAAAAGCAATGATGAAGAAGGTTTGTCATAATGTCAAATAAGTTTATTATTAGTTCTACATGTACTTGTTGTGTTCAAAATATTTTGTATCTACAAGTTATAAACTCTTTGAACTATGAAATAATATAGTTTCTGTTGGTATCTTTAAAACTTTTTGAATGATAGGTTGAGAGAATTTAGTTTATGGTTTGAACTATATACTTTGCAATGTTAAAAAACTTTTAAACTATAAGCATTTAAATTTGTACTTTTATATTGAAAAACTTTAAATTTGTAGCTTAAAAACTTTAGACTAGCCATTTACAAAACTTTGAATGATGAGATAGCAAACTTTATATTTGTATTAAAATAACTTTGAACTATTGCATAATAAACTTTTTTTCTTTTGAACTTGTTGGCACTTTTATATTTCTAGTTTAAAAACTTTGGACTAAAATATTTAAAAACTTTTTTGTTATGTTCTAAACTTTACACTATAATATTAGCAACTTTTGTATTGCTAGGTTCAAAACTTTGGACTATTATGTTGAAAAACTTTTAATTTCTAGCCTAAAAACTTTGGACTTGCTTGTTACAAAACTTTGAATCATGAGATAGCAAACTTTAAATAACTTTGAACTATTGCATAAAAAAAACTTTTTTTTTGAAGTTGTTGGCACTTTATATTTCTAGTTTAAAAACTTTGACTTTGCACTATTTAAAAACTTTTTATGTTATGTTCAAAACTTTACACTATAATATTAGCAACTTTGTTTTGCTAGGTTCAAAACTTTTTACACTTTATATAAAACTTTGTACTATTGTAGTGAAAAAAACTTTTAACTTATAGGTGAAAAACTTTGTACTATTGCAACATACTTTTTTTGTTTTTTTTTTTTTTTGGTCAGCTTTTTTTTCATGTCATCATATGTACTTATATTGGTTCTTTTTTTTTTTCTATTTTGACAGGAGTTTCACTACAAGTACAAAGTGTGAGCAGTTTTCAAATTTTGTGAAGAATTTGACTCTTTGCACAAAGAGCTTCCGTCGAGGGGCTTGTGGCTTTAGTAGCTTGTTGCACTTCGACCGCAGTGAATTACCCGGATCGAAGAGCGTATATCTTTGGGATGCAGATTCCATGTACCCACAAGGACTGTGTGGATGGAGGGTGGGTGTAGTTTTGAACTAAATGCATTTGTGGCGCATCAGGTTCTTGGAGTACCTTTAGGTGGTTGGAAAATCAAAGAGCATGCTTCAAGGGAAGAAATAGCAACCGTTCTTGGTGATACTGGAACCGCAGTTGCACCGACTATCAATGAGTTGTTTGCCTTGGTCAGCCCAGAACTTACTGGAGACAAGTTTGTCCGTGTATTCATGCTGATATCACTTTCAGCACTTCTCTGCCCTACGGGTTATCCAAGAGCCAGCAAAAGATATTACTCTGCAGTTGCTTCTGTTGGAGACATAGGAAAGTATGACTGGTGCTCTTTTATTGTTGACTGGTTAGTAGAAGGAATACAAGATTTCCAGAATTCTGTAGCTGAAAAGTATCAGATGCCTACATTTTGTGGTTGCATCATCTTGCTAGTGGTGGGTATTTTGTTGAAATCTTTGTATGGTTTTTTTTTCAGTCATGTGCCTTCTTTTTTTCCTTTTCTTCATTATCTGAAACTCACAAAATGTATTTATTTTTGTTGGACCCACAGTTTGCATTCTTTGAATACGTCAAGGCACCAGGTATCATACTTCGTGAAGATTGGCCTCGTATCAAGGTTTGGAATGATCGGATGGTCAGTGAATATTTGGAATTGGAAGGGATGAGTGACGACGATTCCTTCGGGACATTGAGGTATGTGCTTTAAAAAAAAAAAAATCTTGAAACTAATTATTATTTTTAGTTTTTGACAATGATAAAGTTTAGTATGCTTGTAGTATAAGTTTTATACTTGTTGGAAACATATGTGCTAAGTTTAGTTTGTTTGCAATTTTTTTTTTAATATGAAATTTATATAGATTTCATTTTTGTAACAACTAAAAGCATGTCGGTGAGACGCCGCTTTGTAGTTCTTTGGTTCGTTGTCTTCAACAATTTTTGCAACATTGCCTGCACAAGTTGAGAGTTTCATTGAAAACATGGCACCACATGATGATTCAAACTTGGCAGGACACAACAATCAAGCAAATGTAACTACTCATTTCCCCGCTTTTTGATCTTTTTAATTTTCTACGCTCATGCAATTCAATCTTGCAATATTAGATTTCTTATCATATTATATCTTATTTGGTGTATGCCTTATATGAACAGGCAAGGAGTCAGATCAGAGATATGTGCACGAAATTTCATAGAGATATCATGGCAGCATCCATTTCTGCAATCCAACCAGTTGTCTCCAGTCAACTATGCTCCATGGCAGAGTTCATGTGGAGTAATCGTGGTGGTGCTGGCACTTTTGCCCCAGGAGATAATGATGCCCCAGGTCCATCTGTTCCTATGTACAGCCGTGATGGTGAAGCGACTCCTGTTCAGGCACAGAGGGAATTTCCTCGAGGCGTGACTACCCGTAGCAGAAGGAAGCAAAGGGATCCTTCACCTTGCACTGAAGGCTTGAGAAGGCGTAGCGTAAGGTGCAAAAGGACTCATCGAGATGGAAGTGGAAGATTCTCGCTCGTGCAGAGACGGATTTTGCTCGAGGGGTGACTACCCGTAGCGAAGCAAGCAAAGGGAGGCTACACTTGTTTATGTTGGCTTGAGAACCCATAGCGTAAGCGCGGGCAAAGGGTCTCATCAGAGATTGAAGTGGAAGATTCTGGACGTGCAACTGCCTTTGCCAATAATATTGCAATGAACACAACAGAAGCTGCATTCATGTCCAGTGCAACAAGAAAAGGGAAAGCAAAACTTGATGGACGTATGCCTAGTCGAACCAGAATGAGCAGCAGTGAACAGGAAGTAGTTGATGATTCACCCCAGAATGTTGTGCTTGAAAATTTGAAGAACAAAGATAGTGCAAGTAAACCTGAGATTGTTCTTCAGCCCAATGAAACAGATCCAATTCAGGAAGACAATGAAGTTTTGCTGTCCAGCCAGGACAATTCTTTTGGTCATACAAACCTTTTTCATGAGCCTTCATTTGTCGTGTTGGACACTTTGGGCAACTAGGGCGGGCGTCCTCCAAATTTTGGTGAGCATGTATTCACAATACTCTTATTTTTTTAAAAAAAAAAACTAAAGTTTCTTTTTCTTACTTTTTGCTATATGTGTTTACATGCGCAGCCAAGACACCTAGTGTAGTACCGTGATTCTTTAGAAGGTGAAGTACCTCCATCTAGCAAATGAAAAAAAAAATGATGTTGTCGGCTGACACAACACAAGAGGTTGTTACAAGTGTTAACAAAACTTTGGTGGTACGAGAAGAACATGCCGTTGATCCTTTTCTTGAGAATGTTGAGCCCAAGATTTTTTGGAATGATGGTGCTACGACTTTTGTTGGGAATGTATTAGGACATGAACAACGAGGGCAGCACGGTACCAATAGTGGAGACACACCCATTCATACCGAGTCAACATCATTGGGAAGTATCAATCGTGCTCGGCGATTCCTACATAACTCCAAACTTGCCACCCATCCCTACGGTTGGTATTGAACTTAGCAAATTTCAGTACACAAGCAATTTGAAGACTCATGCCAAGGGTGATAATGAATCGGGTTTTGGTGAGCAAGTGTCTTCTTTTTTCAATTTTTCCGAAATTCATTCATGCATTCATTTTACCTAAATTTTTATAATTTGATTTTCTTTTTTTTTTCATGTGCGACACTAGGAAGAGGTTGCTTGATTTTGTTGTACCCGATCCTTTGAAAGGTGTAGAACGTCCACCGAATAGTTTGAAGAGAAAAAGCTGCTGCGATCTCTAAGACTCCAAAAGTGGTTGGCACTGGGTCTGTTTCGGATAGTGACAAGACTAACAAAAAGCAAAGGTCAAGTGTCAAAGAGTTACGTGGGTCAAAAAAGATTATTCCAGATTATAGCATAGTTCATACTCGTGTGGAATTAGGTGAAAAGTCTACAGAGATGAAGGATCAAGACAACGTAACTCCCCATATCACGAGACCCACCAAGTCCCAAATCCACCCCTCCCTCGTGGTGGTAAGTAACCTTAGCGTTCATATAAAGGTTTACATGTAGCTTACATAGATTCATACAGCTTACTTTTTGCAAATGATATATTTACCTTTTTGTGTGCTTCCTGATATATATATATATATATATATATATATATATATATATTGAACATGTATTTTTGAACTAGCTGTTAAGAGAGGAAGTCATCCGAACAATTTGCAAGAAAGCGGGCTCGAAAACCTTCAGTTCATCCGGGTACACAAGATATGTTCTTCAACCATCCCCAAGAGAAGATTCAATTTGTCAACTTCTCGAGGATAAATTATATGATTTGGCAACTAGACGTTTATCTAAGCGAAAAGCGAAGAAGAAAGGTATTCATCTAACTTTTAAATGGCGATATTTTTTTATAAAAATGAAAAACACTATTTTTAGGAAAATGATTGACTTATTTTTGTTGGTCGTTGGCTATGTGATACCTTTTTTTTTTCCTGATTTTGTGCATGCAGCTGACTTAGTCCTAAATAAATAAATATGCATACTAAAGTTCTAAAACCAGGAGCAGTCTAGAAGGAAATAAGGAACATTGAAATCGCCACCAGTTGTTGGTTTGTTATGTTCCAACCTAAGTGTAGAACACTTATTAATGTATGAGTCTATTTTGGGAGTGGAGAATTCAGCCACTATTGTTAATTTAAATGAGATCTAGAGCGAGGGATGGCTGACCATGGTAGCCATTTACTGCTTGTTTGGGCCTTGTGGGGAGGGCATGGGGTAGTGGTAAAGGAAGGGAGTTGGTGGATAGACTCATTGGAGTTTGAAGTTCAGCTTGACTGCTCCGTGGAGCATGTAGCAGGTGGCCTTTGCTGAGTCTTCACTGGGCATTGCACTGAGTGAAGAACACATGGAGCTTGGCTGAGTATTCTTTTTGGCTCACGCAACCTGCAGGTTGCGGGTTATAGCACTCTTGCGCGGAGGGGCGGGGGGGGCGATGCACGTGCGCCTATGTTATGTCCGCTAGGGCAAATGCAAAGGAAGAGATATTGGGACTTTGAGGCATACAGGACTGGGCTGTATCCAAAATCAGTGAAAAATCGTTTTCTGATATGGCTTGGATATGAATCCGCATAACTATAGTGTATCTGTGTCTCAGGATATGGCCTCCCCCACAAATGTAGATACAAATTGTTGTTATGTAAACAACAAAATCGCTTATTAGGTTTTTGTACTAGAACGGTGTCGATAGTGACAAAAAAGACAATATATTTAGGTTACAGTATAAATAGTCACTTGAAATATGTGCTTGTGTGTTAGGTCTAACCTTTAGTGTTAGATCTAACCTTTTAGGTCTAACCTTTATTTATTTTATAAATAGTTACACCAATATATTTATGTAAGCACCTCTTGTCTTCTTATCACAAAAACAAGAAGAAAGAAGAAGAAATCATTCATTGATGAGTAGTACTTTGCACATGCAGCAGTCTTTTAGAGATAGATATGATATAGGGAGTGAGATAGAAATGATAGAGAGAGAGTGCGACAGAGATACAGAGATAGAGGGTGAGCAATAGGTAGGTATATTTAGAGATAGGAGAGAGAGCAAGAGAAAGAGAGGGAGAGAGAGACTTTTTTAATAGATAGATGGAGATGGAGAGAGATAGTTAGGGAGATATATGGAGATAGAGATGGAGATAGTGAGAGAGGTAGAGAGAGTGATATACAAATGGAGATATTGAGAGGTGAGAGAGCATGTGAGAGAGAAAGATATTGAGGTACCTTTCTGCAATAGGTCAAAGATAAATACTCAAACATTGAGGATTAGGGAGAGAGAGAGATAGAGGGACAGAGAGACTACATGTGAGTTTTTTCAAAACAAAAATATTTAGATAACATTGATTTTTCATCGAAAGAAAGATGTACATCCGAGTTTGATTGGCCATTTAGAAGGAAAAAATTAGTACTACAATGAAATTTTATTTTTGGCCCCTTTTTCAAAATCTTGTGTATGGAGTAAAGAAATAATTAACTTGATACTATCTTAGGTTTCTTATTCTTTATAAGTGAGATTAGTTGTCTCAATTCATAAATGTCCTCCAACAAGAATATACTTTGAGTGAGGCACAAGACTAGTTTGCACTTTGTGAGGATGGCACCATCCCGACACGCAAAGTGTGTGATGCCGAGAGAGGCGTGCACTGAAAGGAGACACCTAGTCCGCACACACACATTACAGACGCAATCCACGCATACGCAACACATCGCTGAACATTTCAAAAGTTTTCTGTGGGTGTGCCCGTTTTTTTTTGCTTCTCTGTCCATCGCCTCCTTGTTTTTGTGTATACTGGAGTTGGCTGCGTTGCATGTGAGTGAGCAACAAGTTTTTGACGCCCCGCATGTATATAGTAGAGTGTAGACCAAAGCACCGCCCATGCATATCCTAATTCGGACATTAAGAGTAGCTAAACACACATTAAGCATCATATCATTATGTTGAATATATAGATATGTAATGAAAATGCAAATGCTATGGGTATGAATGCACTATTGCTTTGGGGTCTCGGCCTTCAATCCCAATTCGCACCATGCTTTTGGATAGAAACAACACGATGCTCGGTTTTAGGAGAACCACGTGCTATTCCAAAAATTAAATTCTTATAGCAACACATTATCTCAGGTCCTTTTATTAACTTGTTGATGCTTTTGCTTCCTATATGAATTTATCAAGTGGGAACTTTTAAAAAAAAATTTGGAGATATGTTAGCACAATATTCAGTAGAGAAGTACTTCTCTACAGAATTTTATCTAGTGGGAAGTAGAGAGACATAGGTATATTTAGAGAGAGGATAGAGAGCAAGAGACAGGGAGGGAGAGAGAGATTTTTATAGATAGATGGAGATGCAGAGAGAAAAGATGGAGTTAGTGAGAGAGGTAGAGAGAGATTTAGATATAGATAGAGGAGAGAGAGCATGAGTTAGAGAAAAATATTGAGATGCCTGTCTGCGCAATAGGTCATTATAAATACTAAATCCTTGAGGATTAGGGAGAGAGAGAGATAGAGGGACAGAGAGACTGCAAGTGCTGACAATTTGTTGACAGTAGCATATTAATATCATATTCATGTATCCGGTAGCTTCATTTTTTTATTTTTGTGTAGCTTGGGGGGATCGAGTCACTTCCATCTTGTTAAAATTTAACATTTTTGAAAACAAATCATTAAGATGTTTGTTTTGCTCATAATTTTTTAAAAACAGAGTATATTGACAACACTAACTTTTTTTTTTTAAGCCTTTTATATCATTTTTATGCAAAGAACATAGTTGCCAACATTGGTCGGTTCTATACTACGAAGATAAATTTGCGTAATCTTTCAAAGCAAGGGGGATGGGTAGGCAACTTTGAGATGGATGTGTTTTGTGACGAATGAATCTAGAGTACGCTTCTTATTCTCGAGCCAAAGAAATTAGTTCCCAAGAAATTTAATCCCAAAGAAATGTTTCTTGTCTACTGATATTGTGGTAAGTGGTAACATATCTTTATCCCTATCGCCTGCATATTTCTTTCTTCTTTTTTTCCTTCTCCCACACTTCTTTTCTACTTTTGTGGTATTTTTTTTTTAAAAAATAATATAATTTCTTACCTTATACCTGTTGTTTCAACAAAACAGGCCAAACTAAGGGTAACCAAGCAGTTCAAGGTCTCTCGGTAAAGGAAGGAATATGTTAAGAAGATCTTGGAATTTTTCGATGGATAATTATGATATGGTTAGTGAATTTCTTTTTACATTTATCAATATTGGTTAAGTTAACTTAATTATTTGTCCATTCGAACAATTCTCGTGTCATGATCCCCGTTCTTGAAGTTGATCATTGGTGGTTAATAGTTGTTGATCTCAGAGATCATCGATTTGACTTTTAAACTCATGTGAAATGTCTCCTAGACATTTGAAGATCTCAATTCATATAGTAAGATGATTCTATTTCTTTTTTATAAGTGCATGTATTTTCCATTAATTTAACACTTGTCCGGCATCTTTTTTGGTTTCTTGTTTAGTGTAATAATTTCAGGCTGCTCTATGAGTCTATGTATTCCAAGCCCAAACTAGATGATTTCAAAAATCATCCGCAACCAAAGACCACAAATGTAAGAACAAGTACGCTCCCAACTTTTTATGATTAGTTTTTCGTATTGAGAGAGAATATAGAGGTAGTATGAGAGGGTGAGATGTAGTCGATAGTTATAAATAGAGAGAGTTAGGGGAGAGAGAGAGTTATAATAAATAGATGTATGGAGAGAAAGAATTAAGTAGAGAGATTTGCACTAATAAGTTTTTGACTAATAAGTTCTTCGCTTTTAATCAAGAGGGACTTAGATAGATAGAAATTAAATAGAGAGTTTGAGAGAGTAATAATTAGTAGGAATTACATTTTTTACTTGTTGCCGAGTCATCTCCTCCCGCCTACATATGTATTTAAGCATATGTAGCAACAAAAAAAAGTTAGGCATATGATAGATTAGTGCATTTGTCTAGAGTGGCCTTTGATGAAATCTAAATATTAAGTAGAAGAGAAAATAAGTTAGCGGGTATCAATGACCTCCGCCATATTTTGGTTAGATCTAGTTCACCTTTTCGAATTTTCTCCATGTTGTTTTCCCTCGCTGCACACCATTTATTCCCCGCACCTTCCTTGTTCTAGTCTGCAAGGTTAGTGGTAAGTTTTAGAGTGTGTACCACTTCACCATTGTTTAGAAAGAGAGGGTTGGAGGGATAGGGACAGAATAGGGTGTTAGAGATGGAGATAAAGATAGTGAGAGTTATATAGAGAGAGAGGGACATAGATTTAGAAATAGAGGCGCAGTTGATAGAGATGTAGAGGGACAAAGCAAAGAGACAGAGGGATGGAGAGAGAGAGATTGTGAGAGAGAGGGAGGGATATAGATAGGGACGTAGATAGAGGGACAGATTTGTAAGATAGGGGTAGTGGTTGAGAGGGTATGAGAAATAGATGTTTTTTCATTTGAATAGATCGAATTTAAATGTTTCATGTTTTCCTCGACACCGGTTTCATGTTTTTTTTTTGTCTATACACAGCTTTGATTGTGGAATATTCGTTATGAAATTCATGGCTTTGTGGTGTGGCAGAAATTGTCTCCACTCGAGCAACAAGGTATTTTTGAAAATAAAAGTTGTATTTATTCTTGATCCGACAAATACAGCATTTTCTTATCAAGTGCTCATATTTGTCGCTGACATAACCGTAACATCCTAGAGTACCGTAAGCGTATTGTTAACTTCATCTTAAGGCATCCGTAAAACAAAGAAACAACAAAGACCTATCAAACAAGCTATAAGTCGCACGCCTTAATCCGTACACATATCTTTTTTCTTCAATAATGGATATCTTTCTACCCTCTTTTTTTCCACCTCGTGGCATGCTAAACTATTAGAAATTATAAATTCTTCAAATAAAAGACTGTTATGTTGTGTAACATGTATTTTCTCAAGCTCTTTTTTCATTTTTTCAAGATCACGTTGCATTGTTTCTAGATGGACACTTGTCTTTGAAATGAGTTTCGACCGCAAATAGTGCACCTCCTGAACTTGATGCTTCTTCTTTTCTTGCATTGATATTAACTCATGTGTTGGCTTCATCCTTTTTGCATTATTGGCGCTAGACCTTTTCCCTTGTGGGGTCATTGTATACAACTTGTGTTGATGATTGGTCATTATCCATTGTATTGTTATCTACTGCAAGTAGCAGCAAAGCATCAAAGACCTGCAGTAGCGCCAGAAGCAGACACCTACAGTAGCAAAGAAGAAAGACCTGTAGTAGTAGCAAAGCAAAGACCGTAGTAGTATCCTTACCCATTGTGTCGATATTCACCGCACTAGAGCAGCCAA
The DNA here is from genome assembly GCA_015847255.1 of Hyparrhenia diplandra. Classification (NCBI taxonomy): domain Eukaryota; kingdom Viridiplantae; phylum Streptophyta; class Magnoliopsida; order Poales; family Poaceae; genus Hyparrhenia; species Hyparrhenia diplandra. The sequence continues at coordinate 841,015 of JADLZK010011506.1, read as the reverse complement.
TTGCCTCCCAGCAAAGATCCTCATTTCTAGTCATAGTATCCCTTTTCTTCTTGATGCTCTTGACCAACTTCTCAACACCATCATCGAATAGTTGCCTTGACACTTGGTCCTTGCACATTTCTCGCACAATGCTTGGACATCTTGCTCATCATGACAATGTAGTGAATCAATTCTCATCCTCCATTTGCTGCCCCCCATTCCTTGTGCCGTAGTCATATCATCAAGTTTCCTATCCATGTCAATTGTCCACCTTGGATGAATGAATGACGCCGAGTTTGGTCGACCTTTCCTCGTTGTTATATTAAAGACATGGCAAAGCAATGTATGCCCGCCTCTCTGAAACTTTGCACATGAGCATGTATACTCAAGCCCATCTTCAGATACGCTGACCTTGTATTCTTTCTTGTCATACTCTGACTTTTCGTAGCTAAAGACTCTCTTGAGGAGGAAATGTCTCCCACCACTCTCTCCTTCGACAATGTAGGCCGTGGCCTTTTTTTAGATCTCTTTCTCGCAAATCGAGACATGATAGGTCTCGTGTAGATGCTCATAGCCTCCTTCTCAACCGGAGAGTTTGACCAAGTGGGGCCTACTTGTTCCTTCAAATATACCTCTTCCCCGTCCAACTTGTTGAGGTTCTTTTCCCCAATGATTTGGTACTGTTCGAAGAACCTTGTTATCGTGTCCTTATGCATAACATACCCTTTGAAGAGCGAGTTTGTGCTCTCGCTCCCCCGTGGTTGAGGAGAATGGGTACAACTTTGTTCTTGAAGTAGGTCGGGCCCAAAGATGCCCCATGGCATATAGCTCTTTGAGATAAGCGTTTCCTTCTGCTCTGTGTTGAGGGTCCGACATGATCTTCTGCCACCCTTCCTCAAACTCCTGTGGACTGAAGGCGTTCTTAATGAGGTACCACAGGAGAGCGCCCATCTTCCCTCTAGTAGCTAGGTAGCTCTTCAGATTCTTCTTTATGTTCTCTAGGATGTGCCAGAAGCGTAATCTATGCGTTGCATCGTGGAAGATAGTCATAATAGACTTCCTAATTGCCTTGTCCTCGTCCGTGATGATGTTGATGGGCCTCTTCCCACCCATAGCATCCGTGAAGGCGTAAAAAAACCAATCAAAGGTCTCAAAATCTCTTCGTTCTCAGAAGCCACACCCAAATATCACAAAGATTTCCATGATTGTTCACCCCAATGAAGGGAGCGAACGGCATGTCATACCCGCTTGTGCTAAAGGTTGTGTCAAAAGCCAAATAGTCTCCATACAGCTCCCAGTTCTTTTCCCCATCATATCTCGGCCCAAAAGACACTCCTAACCGCCGCCCCATCATCCGAGTCGAGCCGCAAATGCGAAAGTAGAAGAAGCCCGATCTTGCTTTGTTCTCGTCCCGAACATCCGCAAATGTGTCCTCAGATATCCTTGTTCACGTGCCTCCTTTTCTCGCCAGCCGCTATGTTGCCGATATGAACTTCATTGAAACCAACAGCCTCAAGCTTCCTCTCAAGGATCCAGATTGCCATCACTTTCCCCGGGAGGTACCCCCGCCGCTCAGTAAGACTCGAGATGAACCGCTTGTCGCTTCTTGAGATGTTTGTGTGGCACCTCATGAACCTTGTTAGCCATTCCGACGGTAGCGTGTCGTGGTTATGCTCTAGGTTGACCGTGTCGGCAACCCAACCTTCTCGCCTTATCTTCAACCGGACTCTCGCTTGACATTCCGCTTTTCTCAATGTAATTTGATCTCCTCTACTTCACCGGGTTGTCACCGACCACATTCTTCCTATGCTTGTTGCGGTGCTAACAAACAGCCTTTGTCATCCGGCCCTTGCTTGTTTCTATAACTTATGCTCCTTTTTATTGCAAATCCAACACGCCTAGCGCATACGTACAAATAGAAGCCGTAGGCATCGTTTTCGCACCGAACATCATTCCTTCGCTTGGCGCAGAGCTGAGATGATTTCGCCATTGTTGGATATTCTCCTTTGGGAAACATGGCGCCCATCTCCTTCTCTTCTTTTGTTGTTGGATATTGATCTTCCAAATCTTGCAAAGAGCCTTTTGAATCTCATCGCCTCTTCAATGTTGGCTCCTTCTCCTTCTTCTATGCTTGCCTCATTATGGTCTCGCCTCTTGAACCCCTTCGCACGATCATTAGCTTCGGAACTCTTTCCCCGGTCCGCCCGAAAAAGTTTCTTGGTCCGCCTCAAGCACCGCCCTTCATGTTGTTCTCTCGCCAAATTGAAATGTTGGTATCTCGGAAAGGTTTGCATCATCTTCAACCTCCCCCATTTTGCCCCCGTAAAAACACAAAGTCTGTTAGTTGGATACAACAAAGACAAACTATTGGTTTTTGTACAACATATGTTTTACTTTTTAAATAAGAATCAGTTTTTACTTTTTTTCTGTATCTATTCTTGGTTATTCAAAGCTCGACTAAGATATTTTACCTTTAACCATATAATTAATCCTAATATATCTCCGATGCTTATTTATGTCCATCAATCATCTAATGTATCCCAATATACCTCTGTTGCATATATTATGTCCATGTATATGTTTGATTATATGCAATACCAAACCAAAACTTTCTTTCTTTTGTTTTGACATGGTAAAACTTAATATAAGATTGCCGCAAACTAAACAACCTGCAGTAATAAGGTTTTTTTTTTTTTTTTTTTGCCAATAAGACCCTTTTGCATACCCGGTTAAAGTTTAATGTTTGGTTATTCTCAAAAGCACCGGGCCGATAGTGCAATCTGTACTTGTAGTAGCTCTTCCTCTTGTTGCCTCTCTTCTCTATCAAGTCTAGCAGTCATAAAAGACGCCAACCATGTGTTAGTTTAATTTTTAAATTCACCACAACCATCGTACTTCGATATAAGGGGAGCTTAACATGTACCTGTATGAATCTGTCCTCGAACCCCTGTGTTTGCACAAATTTCATCTTCTTACATTGCTCCAATAGTTTATTCTGGCTTACATTACCCATCTGCAAGAGAACATAAGTTTCTTTTTAGTCAAGACATGTATTCCAAATTGATATAAAGATGTAGACAAAATGTAGAATTGCAGTGACACATGAAGATGTACCAAAAATGTAGTTGTGTCCATATACTGTCACCTATTCCTAGTCATGTCCCTTCTCAGTTGCTTTTACTTTTTAAAAGTTTTTCCTAATGCTCAAGTACTTACTTATCCCAATTACTGAATGAAATGTTACTGACTATTTTTTTCTTGCTATTTTGCATGTCCCCCAGCAGATAAATTCCAAGACCATGCTCAATGATGTTGTGCCAGAAGGCAGTGATGCTGCAAGATTGTGGAATTAGTCTCCTAGTAGTGCAAGTCTGGGCATATTAGTTTGTCCAATGCCATCTCTATTTTTGTAACAAATTCCAGTTGTATTTGTGGGGGGTGGTCTGATGTTGTCGTGGAGACATGGAGTTTTTCCATTTTAATTGCCTAGCAAAACAGTATTGTAACCTTTATACTGTTTAATGTTTGACTCTAAATGCTGCACTATTGCAAGGAACATCTCTCCTACCTCTTTTTTTTTATTTGCCTTCTCTCCTTTTTTTTTATTCACTAGTGAAGTTTGTATGAAGCAATGTATACTTTTGTAGTTTTTCAAATTAGTAGGTTTCAAAGGGGTAGCATATGAAAGTATGTACAAAGGATTTGCTTACAAAAATATGTCACTTTGTGAAGAGCTCGAAGCAAACTAACTGATGGAGGTTAGTGTATTCTAATTAGTAAAATAGAAGATTACCAAAGTTTTTAAGAATTTATTCATGGGGATTCGATGTTTTGATCGAATTGTTCGGTTCTTACCTTTGCCGCCGATCCTGTTTTTTGGATGCTTCTATTCCCCTTGGTGCCCCCCCATTCTCGGGTGCTTCACGGCCAAAGGGGGGTCGCAGATCTGATGATCCATTTGATCTCGCCGCCACCGCCAGCCGCAAAGATAGCAAAGGCGGGAGGGAGGGGAGGATTCCCCGACCGCGTCCGCAAGCAAGAAGGAATTACACGCTTTCCTTGTTTGTAAGTCAAGAATTGTTTAATGATTTTTTATGGTTTTTAAATCTAATTCGTAAAAATCGCGGGCCCACATGCCGTGTCTTTTTTCTTTTCTTCACCGAAGCCGGTCCCTTTTCCCCTCTTCTTTCTTTCTCCAAAGTGCAACTCGAAGCCATTTCTCGATCTCATCTCTCGCATAGGATACACCTAACTCCCTCCGCATACTTGAGGGAAACCCGATGCGCTTTAGTGAGGGCAGCCAGGCAACTCCTCCGAGATGGGCGTCGGGTTGCTGAGCTCATACATCTGTGCGAGAATAGTGGCAGGTAAGTGGATTCAAGGAAACTTTCTGCTATTTGCATTCAATTTCTCATGCTTCTCACTGAGATCCCCTTTTTGCTTTCTCGCTTGTTCCCCCGAGATCCCCTTTTTTTTTGCTTCAAAATACCTAGAACTTGTGAGATAAGAAATGTGTTTGAATTGTTTTTATTTTTTCAGATACCGGTGGTATATAGAGGAAGATATAGAGAGAGATAAGAGAGAGAGCAAGAGAGAGGCAGAGTTAGATGGAGGTAGTGATAGAGTGAGATGGACAGAGAAATAGAGATAGAAGTAGAGTTAATTAGAGAGGTAGAGAAAGACAAAGATAGAGGGATATATAGGTAGAGACAGATACATGGAGAGAGAAAGAATAGAGAGAGATTGGGTCGAGATAGAGATAGAGGGAGAGCAATAGGTAGTTATATTTAGATAGAGCAGAAAGTTAGCAAGAGAGAGGGATGGATAGAGAGACTGATATATATATTTGAGATGGAGATAGAAAGAGAGGAAGACAGATAGAGAGAGAGGTACATATAGTGTGAGAGTTAGATAGATGGAGATTCAGCTCTGATTTTGAGAGCAGAGACAGAGGATGAGAGACCGAAAGATATTGATAGTTCTTTTTCTCAAGCGATAGTTCATTACAAATAGTCAATCCTTGGAGGATTAGGGAGAGAGAGAGTGATGGACAGCTAAGACATCTCGTTGCTAATTATGGAGTAGAGCAAGTGTTGGCGTGACTTTTTTATTATGGATTTCACCAACTTGTTAATTAGGGACAGCCTAATCCTATTTATTTAATGATTTTATACTAGGATTCTCGAGAATGTAGGTTCTAAGACGACTAGACAGATTAAGTTTCTCCGCATGTCTTTGCTCGTATGATCCTAAGTTTTAGGACCGACTAGTGCATTAATTATAGTTGGTCCGAGTTTCTATTACACATCGATAATTTCACGCTCTCGCTAGTCCGATTTCTTCAAAGGAGTTGTGCTTAGACAAAGTTTGACAATGGTACCGACATGGCTCGATAAGAAATCTTTTGCTACCGAGATCTTCAAGCTGTTTTCTGTTGTGATAGAACTAGAAATTGTGATAAATGGTATCAAGTAACTTTGCTACACCACTATATGTTTGATTCAACTAATATATTACCAACGGTTTCATTGCAGATCCGCCAGACAAAAAAGGTTACCGACGACGTGATTATTTCCTCTCTTTGCCTTTTAATTACTCCTATTAGATAGAATCAGGTAAGGTATCTTTTCACTTAGAGGAAAATGAACATCTGTTACTCTGACATTTAGATATAGAGTTACAGAGAGATGGAGATTGGTAGAGAAAGAGAGGGAGAGGGGTCCATTGTTGGTAACTAATCGAGAGAGGGAGGGAGACTGAGTATAAGAGAAGTTTAATTTTAAGAGAGATGGATTTTTAATAGATTTGCTTCCTCTACTATTTTTTAGAGTTGTCCCCCTTTACACATTATTCTGTTGTGTTTCGCCAATGATATGCTATTTTGGTAGATTGTTTTTAGAGTAAGTTTCTTAAGATGCATGCCTAGACATCCTAGCTTGCTGTTTTTTTTTCATTTGGAATGTGCTATTGGGCTGGGCCATCAATTATATGTAGGGTGGAGATGAGGTGTTGTCTCTCCGATTGAATGGGTTTTTTTTGCCTGCTTTTTGAGAGAGGGAAGAGATATGGAGAGAGAGTTAGAGGGAGATGGATAGAGAAATGGAGGTAGACAAAGATAGAGAAAGAGTTAGTGAGAGGGAGACAGAGAGAGAGAGAGAGAGAGCCAGATTTTTGGAGTATGGGAGAGAGATAGAGACAGAGAGAGCTACAAAGAGAGAGATAGTGATAGATAGAGGCATACAACTTTGTAAAAGCTGTTTCTATAGCTATGTAGAGGGAGAGGGAAACAGAGAGAGATAATGTGAGAGAGAGGCAGAGGATGGATAGGGAGATGGATCAAGGATAGATAGGGAGATAGCCTGCCAGACAGAGAGGGAGGTAGTTAGGCAGAGACAGATAGAGAGAGAGGAAGAGGGAGAGGGAGAAGCAGATGAGAGGGAGAGAGACTTAGAGAGGCAGAGAAAGAGGGTGGGAAGTTTTAGTGCAAGTGTTTATCATATTTCTCTCAATTATCTTCTCCTATTATCTTGCCTTATATTTCTACTACGATATTTTGCTTGGCTTATTTCATCTCTCCTCTTACTTACCTTAATTTATTGGATAAGGGGTAACCAAAGTGAGTGCATATAAGGTTAGCGGCCTTTTTCTTTGTCTTGTTCTGTCATGAGTTTTAATGATACATCTGATATGTTATTGTGTAGCTACTGTAGAAGTGATAGGTTCATAAGCTTGATTGTTCTACCTCTGAGAATTCAGTGCATGTAATTGTTTTTGTTTCTGTTCTCTTGTGGTATATAGAGGAAGATATATAGAGAGAAAGGATATAGAGATATAGATACAGATAGTGGGAGAGAGGTAGAATATAGAGATAGTGGGATAGAGATACAGATAGATATAGAGGAAAGAGCTAGTGAGACGGAGGTAGAGAGAGACTGATAGCTAAATTGAGATGGATAGAGGAAGAGATGGAGACATATAGAGATAGAGATGGAGGTAGTCGAGAGGTAGTAGAGAGGGGAGATCTGATTGACATATTGAGAGGAGAGATAGTGGATGAGAGAGAGAGAGTGAGATATCTTTTGTGTATTAGTTATCGATCGTTGGTAACTCGTCGAGATATGGAGGGAGTGTGAGTCTAAGAGAAGTTTAATTTTTAGAGAGATAGATTTTTACTAGATTTGCTTCCTCTACTATTTTTAGATTTATCCTTTTTACACAAATCTCATGAAGTTTCGAGTACCATTGATTCACAACACAAACTTAGTTATTTTGGTAGATTGCTTTAGAGTAAGTTTCATGAGTTATCTCCCCTGTGTTTTTCTCTCTTCTTGTTTTATTTATTTTATCTTGTCGCCACTTTTACCGATAAGATATGATGCCCGAAAGTGTTTGTTTGGTGTACTTGTCAATTCTATTTAGGAAATATCTGTATTCTCAATGTTGTATTAAGTAACCATAATATTATGATCATTTTATGTTTGAATTGAGTTGATACAATTACCTTTTCATAGTCGGGCTAGTTTTTGAATTGGACCATGTCTATGTCTCTTCCTACAGCCTTCCAAGCATCTAACCTTTAGTGTATTAGGTGCATGCCCGTGCATTCTCGGCTTGTTTTTTTTTCTCATGGGTTATGTGGTATTACCTTTCATAGTCGAGCTAGTTTTTTCTCATTTTACGTTCTAGTGCAAGTTGTAACCATATTTCTCTCAACTATAGGATTGGGGACGGAGAGCTAGATGGAGATGGAAACAGATAGAGATATTGTGTTAGAGGGCAAAGTGGATGGATATTGGCATGATGTAAAGAAGGAGACTGATGAAGGATAGAGAGGGAGATAGCCGATAGAGAAGTAGATAGTTAGGCGATACAAAGGAGAGGAAGAGGGACAGGGAGAAGCAGAGTAGAGGCAGAGAGACAGAGAGGCGAGAAATTTTTTTTTTTTTTTTTTTTTCACATGTTATGGTGTACTTGTCAATCCTATTTAGACAAGATCTGTATTCTCAATGTAGTATTAGGTAACCATAATATTATGATAGAGAGGAAATGGAGATGGAGAGAGTTATAAAAGGAGATGGAGAGAGAAGAGAGTGAGGCAGAGTTAGAGATTGAGTTATTGATACATAGGGAGTGAGAGTCTGATAGTTAGAGAGAGAGGGAGAGAGATGGAGACAGAGAGGGAAAGATATATAGAGAGAGAGAGTAGAGAGAGAGAGGGACAGAGATATACAGAGAGGGAGAGATAGATTCCTTTTTTTGAAATTTAAAGCATGCCCCCCCTAAGTAGGCATTGCATGTTTTGGGGCATTTTATATTTTAGGATTAAAGTAACTTGTCCCCTACTAGACATCACATTTTAATAATTATCAGAAATTGTACTGTGTGTGGTAATGATGAATTTACAAAAAAAAAATTGGGGTGGCCTGGTAGCTTATCAATACTAACTTTATATTGTGCAAGTTTTGTAGGTCTAAAAAAACCCACAGTTATGGATTCTAAGATAGTGTCATCTTCAATGAAGCAAAAGCACGCTTTGAGGAACACATCTTCCAAAGTAAGAGAAATTGAACCTTTTGCTTACATTTTTTCCTCCCCCGTGACTATTATATCTATCTCTATTTTTGTGGCATTTTGTTTAAATTTTGAGTCATGATTTCTTTACAGGAATTCTCCACAAAATTGAGTCTGCCCAAGTTTATTTCTGTTGCAAGGCTGCTAACAAATGATCAAAGAAGATTGGTGAAGAGTATTGGGTTTCATCACCTTCTTCATATTCGATGTGATTCGCTGCCAAGAGGCATATGTCTGTGGCTAGCAAGACATTTTGATGTCAAGTCAAGGTCAATCCAGTTAGGCGATGGCTCAAAAATATCGGCCACTCCTAAATCTATTCATGAAGTGTTTGGTATTCCAACCGGTGGAAGAGCAATACTCAAGAAATGTGATGAGTCATTAAAGAAATTGATTGCCGATGAAACTAATTGTAGAGGCAATGCTCACTATCAATGAGTTGAAAGCATTACTTTCTCCCCGATCTTGTTGGAGACAAATTTAAGAGGATTTTCACACTGTTTGCCATAGCTTGTTTTCTTTGTCCTACTAGCTATGATTGTATCAGTCTGATGCACTACTATTCAGCTGTAGAGCATCCAGAACAAATCTCTTCATTTGACTGGTGCAGTACTGTGCTAGAGAAACTCAGCAGCTCGATTGATTCCTATCAAAGATCAGCACCAACATCGTCAACCACAACTCTTGGGGGTTGCATTGTTGCACTTGTAGTACGTATTCGCAACTTGATCTACATTGTTCTCCTTTGCTTTCTTTCTTTTCAAAATTTCTTTTTTTTTCTTAAGAAAATGAGCTGTGTTTGTGCCCTTCAGCTAACTACTTCTGTTACCCCACAGATAATATACTTCGAGCAACTAGACATTCCAAGGCATACTAATCAGCAAGTTGTCCCACGCCCGAACTTTTGGTCAACGTAAAATGATCAAAGCTTTTGAGACATTGGATGCTAAGGATTTTGATGAGTGCATCTTCGGGGCATTACCGTATTTTTTTGACCCTAAAGACAGTCTACATCTCATCTCTTATATGTGTTGGTTTTTTTTCTAGCTAGCACGTTGCATTACTTTTTTTAATTTTAATTTCATATACAATTGCGGTGAAGAACGTGAAAGCACCTAATATGTTAAGAAGTTCTATAAAATCGAAGCTCCCAAAGTGGTTCCGGATCATTGATACCAAATGTATTCCCTGAATCTTGCGCTTTTAAGCCCGATGTTGCTTCTCTTTCCCATGATATAGCAAACGAAATAGTAAGTCGCATCAACCCAATACGCAAGGTATTTGCGACAAGTTGCACGCTAGTGAAGTGGCATTGCCCACAAGGGGTTGTTCTTGCTCAACCAACTCTCGAAGCTGTTCACATAACCGAGAGAATCGGTCGAAGATCTTGCCACCCCAAACTTAGTGATGGATACATATTCGGTTGCAAGAAAAACAGAGAGAAAGTTGGGGCAAAGAAACACCGTTGTTCTACCAACCGATGATGATTCGAAGAAGAGCCAATTGCCGCAGCTGATAAATGCGAGCCAAGCACCTCAAGTTCAACCGACTATAAGAAAAGATAAATCCACATTGAGGGTGGACAAACCTTTTGAAGAAACATCTGTGTCCAAAGGCGATGGTACATGTTCTTTCTTGGATGTTCCATCTTTCACCAAGATAGTTTCAACACAGTTAGTTATGATGATGTCGGGCTACATCCTCATCGCCAGCCACTACTTGCATGATTATTCAAACTTGGACCAAGGGACTTCTCGTGTGAAGCCATTTATAAAGAAGGATGAAAAAGTCATGGACGAGTGTTTGCCGTGATCATTTGTCGACACTAAAACCTCCTAATCACAAAGAAGTCTTCGTTGATCATAATTGGGTTTCATCCATTTCTATTGATCCTCGGCATCCGCCAGAATGACAACCGCTGACTGTAAGAATGTAGCCGATGGATCCGACGTAAAGTTTCATCATTTCCAGCTACAAATGATCGCAAGCAATCGATTTGACTATCGCAGATAGTGCTCGAATGGCGATTCATTTGCGCTACAAATGATTTTAGCCATCGGTTTTGACAACTCCAGAGAAGACTCATATTGCCAATTCTTTTGCACCTACAGTTCAGCCGCGGACACTTCAGCTTTGACAATTGTAAAGAATGGTCAATGGTGATTCATCTCGCACCTAAAATCTGCCACGGGCATCGCCTTCGACAACTCCGTAGAGTACTCATATTGGCAATTATTTTGGACCTATAATTCAGCCCCGCACTTCAGTTTTGACAACTCTAAAGAATGTTCGAATGGTGATTCATCTGCAGCTACAAATCTGCCCCCCATCATCGGTTTTGAAAACTCCCCGAGAAATCAACCGCTGCTCTAGATTTTGACTTTTTGGTCATTCCTTAGATTCTAATTTTGAGGTTAGACCACCACCACAATTAGGTTGCTCGATATGGTTGATCGCTTCATCAAGCGGCGACCAAGGTCACCGAATGATGCGGTGTTGCAAATGAATTTATCAAGGAGGCTTTTCGATGGATCTTTGAACCGTAGCGCGCGCTTGCGCATTTAAATGCCGACAACGGTAGAATGTCAATGGAAAATCACATTGAATCGACAATAGTATGGATCTAGCGGATGCGAGCTAATTGACCATGTTTCTCAATTCACACCTTGCAAACCATTAACCTACCACATCAATTTCACATCTACACTAGTTGAGAAAGAAGTCTTCAAAGTTATTGTTGATCAAATACCCTACACCTAAGCAAAAGGCAAGTTTATCCCTTTCTACCTTTTTTTATGTTGTACACGGTATCATGCCTAAAGTTATTCATATATTTACTTGACTCACAAAACTGAATTTTAATTATGTTATTACATGCTTTTTTATATTTATCTTTTGCTAGGCCTAGAGTTGTTCGGATCAAAAAGAATTGGGTGGATCACAAGACATTCGGTCTATCCATGCAAGTCTATGGTAAAGTGTCATCATATGTCATTGATGTAATGGGTAGAGTCCGTGTTGATCGAGGAATTTGAAAAGAACAAAGTGAATCTATTGTCAACTTCTTATTGGTACGCACATATTGTCCAAATTGAGAAAGGAGTATGTTTTTTTTTTTCCTAATTAGCTTTTTGTACACAATGCCATATTTTTATTTATTTAAATTCTCTTGTTGTTTCTTATGCACTTTTTTTTTTATGTAGAAATTGCTCCGTAGGAAGGATGCCGATTCTCAATCTTTGTCAAAGCATTTCATAGCACCAAATCAAGGTTACAGGCTAGATGCAATGTCTATGGTAATGTTGATGATAACTTATTTTTCTTTCATGTAACAACTAGTTAATATAGACCTAACAAACTAACTAATAGTTTTTCTTTTCCTTTGTGTGTGTGTTTACACAGTGTTCATCCCCAGTATTCTATGATCAGTATTGGTACCTTGTAGTTGCAAATTTTAGAAATAAAAATTTGAAGTATTGATCCCTAATCACCGTTTGAAGAAGTTGAAAGTGATGCGAGACTATCATTCTCAATTTTAAGAGATTGTTCAACTATGCATGCCCACATAGCGCATAAGTTCACATTTGGGAAATGGAAACCGTGTATCGTTCGCTGACTAATACACAAAACCGCTTGCGTTATTCTATAATCTTTTGGTTCAAATTTGCTCACAACATTAGTTGTTTGCCCAAATTTAACTTTTGTTTTTCCTTTTTCACCCAAACACAGTTGTGATAGTGGAATCTTTGTGATGAAACTAATGCAAAGCCATGATGGTGAGAGCCAACACCTATTCAAACCGGTAACTATCGGACCACACCGAAATCCTGTTTTTTTCCCATATCTTCACTTTCTTCGAAAAACACCATTTTTCGTTTTTCATATTTGTAACTATTTTCTTTTTAATAGGAGGAAGCAAAACCATTACGAGAGTCTTTGTCATATTATTTATCGACTCACCCATACAATGACAAATTCGATTCTCTCGTTGATATCAAGAAGATATTATCAATTCAGGTGAGTTATCTTTTGAAAAGGCTATCATATTAACTCTTTTTTAACTATTTTCATTTTCATTGGTTTTCTATGTGCTCAGAATCGGTGAACATCTTTAAAAAGATATCATAGTTTAACTAGTAGATCCCGACAAATTGACAAACATTTTGTTCCCGATATTTGATGTGGTGAGGGACTAGAGCCAATTTCATTCTTTGACATTGCTTTTGAGTAGTGAGGGACATGTAGAGGAGAGGGATAGGATACCGGGAGAAGTATAGAGAAATGGAAATAGCCGTGCCCTTTGTTTTGGCACCTGCTTATTTTGTTCCCCTCTTTTCATCTAAACTCTTACATATTGAGCTTTTTAGTTTTAAAACTTTTTTAGGAAATGTGCTTTTTTTTTTTGATGTACAATGGCCCATTTAATTATTTCTTTTTTGATTCACATTTATTTGATTGTTTGACTAGTCCATTCGACATTATTTTTTTTTAGGGTGTGCAACGGAACGCCTCCTACCGCTGAGAACAAGTTGATCTATTAGGTACACATTACAGCCAGCCTTGGAATGACAGCTTTAATTGATGCTTCTATATTTCTAAGTACCCCTAGATGCTTAGAATTTGAAATGTGTAGCGCATTAGCATAACACCGCTACCAAAGAATGGACCAATGAGTATAAAACAGTAAAAATGAAAAGGTATTAAATATCTCACTTTTCATGCACCTTGTTAAATCCTATTCAATATGGAAACAAGACCTTATGTTGTTTATGAAAATCTAAGTTTGAGCAACTGCCAACAAACAACAAGACAGTAAATTATGTTTATTGATAAATTGAACTTTATGATGCATTTTTCAACATAACAGATTCACTCCCTTATGATCCACTCACGACGGTCGAAAAAGCTTTTTGATGTTCCTCACTCCATAAATTAAGGCAGATGAACCCTTTTACTTAAGGAAAAAAAGATGATTGCTAACCTCAGTATCTTAGTAAAATACAGCTCAGAAAAAGCTATTTTGCATTGGTAGTGTATGTGGTAGCCTTTTTTTTTTGCTTTTTAGAAATAGTTGTTCCTTGACTGTTTTTTTTGTCATCTTTCATATTTGGATTTTATGTCACCTGTGCATTTCTGAAGTTTCTATTAAACCATCATACAGGCTGTAGCAAAAAAAGGCTCAAAGATGAAGTTTGAAAAAAGATGTATTGGTATGTTAGTAAGCTCATTGTCTCTGTTTGAATTCATATACGATGATTCGTATATAGTTTGTTCATGTTAATCTAGTATTGTAGAAGAGTTCTTCCAACAAAAGTATCTTTTTTTGGTTTCAGTTCTCTGTTTTTGCACAATAAAATTTAAAAATTCTCGAGAGTAAAGTTGTATTGTGCTTGTAGTACAAAGTTTTTATTACCATTACTTAAAGTTTTGAAGCTACCAATATAAAGTTTCTAGCTACCGATATAAAGTTTGTTTATGTACAAGTTTATTCTCGGTTTTTTTTTTACTGGTCATTTAATGTTTTATTGTCTATAATTATACATTTTTGAATGTAGTAGTACAAATGTTTATGAAAAAACACTAGTGATACATAGTGTGTAATGTATAATTCAAAACTTGATATAAGTCTATTTTAATAATGAAATTTCATTTTTTTTTTCAGGAATTTTCATTATTTTCAAGTCTTGAAAAAACAGAGCAACATCTTTTACCTGAGATATAAATTTTTTTTGCACTTGTCGTTACCAAACTTTGAATCACGAGATAACAAACTTTGTATTGCTATTTAAATAACTTTGAACTATTGCATATTAAACTTTTTTCTCTCGAACTTGTTGGTACTTTATATTTCTACTTTTACTTCCATATGGATGTGAAACCATCCCCCGCCCTTTTATTTTTCCCACAAACCGCCGTCCCTAAAGAGAAAATTTTAGCTTCTTTTTGATATTAATTGTGTGGCCCAAATAATGGTTGACATGAGAATTTAGAAAATTGGCCCAAAAAAATGCTTGACATGAGAAATGAGAAATTCAAATTATTTTTTATTTGGCCCAATGAAGGTAGACATGAGAAACGAGAAAAGAATATGGGCCTGACATGAGAAAGTTGGAAGTTGCATGCATCATGACTGGGCCGTCCGCTACTTTGTCAAGTAGCGCGCGTGCACTGCGCTGTCTACCGGTGCGCGTGCGCTGTTAATGGTTGTGGCGCGCGTGCGCCGCTAATGATCCTGGCGCGCGTGCGCCAGGGAGTGACGCCCCTTTTCCAAAGAAGATACTCAACAAGTCGCCACATCACTAACTCAAATGCATACGCAATTCAAATAGGTGGCACTAGGTGAGTAAAGCGATTACGATATTCTCCTCTTTATAGTACGGTTATCGATCCTAAAACACTCACATCCGCTAGATGTCTTGAGTGCAAAATAAAATGGCCCTATCAAAATACCTTTGCCTTGAGCCTATTTTATTTTTTTTTCGATCGAGTGAGCTTGATGAGCCATCATGTCCATCATCATAGTCCACCATGCTCCTTTTCTCCAAGTTGGATAATCCTATCTTATGTCATACACTCAAAGCATAGGATTAGTCCACTAGTGGTTTCATCAATTATCAAAAACCAAACAAGGAATTTCAGTCGCCACCTCCTCCCTCCCTTCTCCTCCTTTCCTAGTCCGCCCTAACCCTACCGTCGCCGACCCTACCTCCCTCTCCGCCGCAGAGCTCATCGTCGTTCGTGTCACCGACCGCCGAATCCTTGCAGTTTGTGACAGTAAAGTTAAATATATTGTAGGTAATGATTGGTCATTGTTATATATGGATTTTTTGAAATAGGCCTTTCAGAAGCTTCATACGTAAGTGTTGTAAAGTTAAATAAAGCTTGTTCTGGTGAAAGTATTTTGTCAAGCACTAACAATAAATTTTGTCAAGCAGGGATGGTTAAGCAACTCTATTAGGCTGCACTCATCCTTTGACGGCCATCTTTTGCTTCGAGACAAACAGCAACGACGCAACCATCATATTACACTGCCATTTGTGTTTGAAACAAATCATCGTCCGCAGTCCACACTTTGCATCGCATCAGAAGCAGCAAGTCAGCAACACATCACCATGTACATATGTGTAATCTAAGACTAGTACAAACAAGTTCTAGATAACTGATGAACCAAATTATCGATCTGATTTAAGAAACCAGATAAATTATTAGCATTCATCAGGCAATCAGATAGGTAACCTTCCCAGTGCCACCGCAATTGCTGCTATTTACAAGATTTGTTGCGAGGCATATACATCCATTTCTAGTTATGGAGGAAACCATTTGTTTCAAGATATGATACAACTTGATCAGCCATTGATTTAGGTGAAGGGCAGTCCCCAACTTTACACTGGATCAGTATCTGCACAGATGGAGTTGTTCATTTTTCATTAGATCATAGGACTGAAAAATAGTTATATTATCCTTAAACTTGGAACTTTTATTTAGCAGTGAAGCTGACAGTATTGACACTAGTCTTTTAAATCTACAGAGACACTGATTAAAATCTGGTAGTAGAAGATTCTGCTAACCTCACAATCAGATGGTGGTTCATAAGGATCATCAATGCCAGTAAACCCTGTAGTTGACCCTTGGCTATTAGTAAGCTTTGCAAGTAACCAGATAATGACAATCAGTTGGTTACTTTATTACCTTTGATTTTGCCAGCACGTGCAAGCTTGTACAGGCCTTTGGGATCCCTTGCTTCGCATACTTCGAGAGGCGCATTTAGGAACACCTAATGGACGAATTGTACATCTTTGAGCTATATATGTCTCTCTTACTAAAATTCTCAAACTAGAATAGATACCAAATGGAGGAAGACAGAAATCTCCAACTTGACTTGGCCACATTGAACACCGGAAGTGGATCATGCATACCTCTATAAATGAAGACTTTGGCAGCAAACTGCGACAAGCGCTTCGATCACTTCTGTAAGGTGATATCAAGCTAGCAATGCAGATCAGGCCAGCATCTGCGAATAGCTTTGCTACTTCCCCTGACAAGAACAATACAAATAGTAATCAGTAGTAAAGCGCAGTTGAGAGGAAACTGATGATCAGGTGCAGAGATTTCAGGACAGAGCATACCTACTCTGCGTATGTTTTCAGCACGATCCTCTGCTTTGAAACTGAGGTCCCGGTTTAACCCATGCCTGAGATTATCACCGTCGAGGACGTATGTCAGATGGCCTCTAATGTGCAACTCACGGCTCAGCGCACATGCAAGTGTGCTTTTTCCTATAATAGATGCAAGTATCTCCTTAAACGAAAATTCAAAAAAGTATCTCCTTAAACGTCAGAGGCTCAGCAAATTCAGTATGTAAATATGTAGATAGGGTGTGATGAGTGAATGGAGACCTGAACCGCTTAGACCAGTGATCCACACGACACAGCCCTTCTGATTCAACAAGTTTTGTCTCTCATTCTGCCCAATGGGGCAGTCATGCCACAGGATATTTGTTGATTTCCCAACAGTCGAAGTCAAGAGCGTGCTGATCCCTGTCAATGCAAAACCATAAATCTCTCAGAATGTTGAACATAGTGTGAAGAAGATTTTGCTACGAAATTATGAGTATTACTTTCAGTTTCAGGTTTAGGAAGTCACTTATGTCATCCTTAGCATACTTGGGGGTACTTCATCCTAAACAGTAAGGTTAACCGAATTACTGTCTCCTGTGAACTTTTGCAATGCTGGTGATTCCTATCTTCACTCACATTTTCATCAAAAGTAGGGTACTAAATTAAGCAAGTAAAACAGGAGTTCAGTAAAAATCCTAATTCAGTACTAAATTAAGCAAGTAAAACAGGAGTTCCTTATAAGAAGAAAACAGACTAATCCTAATTTGGCTGAATAAAGTTGTGACGGACGAGACATATGACCATTGTGTTTAATGGGAGCTGACATATGACAATTCAGTACTACCACCCAACCAATAATTTGGTCACAAACTTTCTCATTTATTGGTAAACGAACTACCAATTCAAGGAGTGACAAGATCCCACTAATGGCAGTATATATTATTCCAGTTCATGTCAAGGTTAATTACACATTGGACTATTGCAGTAGAACTGACAGCCCAATCAACCTCAGTTGATGTGCGTCCTCAACTGAATCCGGCAAGAGGTCCCATTCAGTAATCAGGCTAGAGAACGCTCTGAACATGCTGTTATTTCGATATAAATGCCTACAGTGATCACCAACTGACAAACTGTTACCGGAAACTGAAAGTTTTTTTTTTCAAATGATCCATTACCGGCTTTCAATAATAAGCAGAGAAGAAATATGTATAAGGCACAGTTTGTACAAGAAGAGCAAAACCATGCAAAACGCAAGTCTTTTTTCAGATTGCTCTGAAACCATTTGCCACCCCTTTGTTTTCCCAAAACAGTTTACATAAAAGAGAAACAAAGCTAAGAAAACGACAAATTAGCCTGAACTGAACCATGCAGTTCTTTTCAGTCTTGTATAACATTGAAAGCGATTTTTTTTTTTTTTTGTGAGCAGACATCGAAAGCGATTGAGATCGATGTCATAAGGACTATGATGATGAGTATTATGATACAACTACTGCCTAGATAGTGACTTGCATCGCACACTTCAGTACCTTTGCCTACTGACACAGAAACTCTGCATTGCAGAGCCTTCCTAAACTGACTTCTGTGTTTCATCCACACATAGTAAATAGATGCAAGCAGAGGCAAGTCATTTTGCACATCTAAGCTTGGAACACAATCTACAGAGTGTATTCACAAACATGTCCACAGAACTAACTACAGGATTTTCAGAAATTTTCAGTGCTGTTGTGCTCATGCTGTGTCTATCTGTCTGTACTCTGTAACAGCGCTGCCCTGTTTTCTAGGAACAGAGGACAGTGTGGTCAGCATCACGGTTTCTCCAAATAAATTCCGTGTGATACTCTGATCTGTCTGTTGCGACCACAATCGAATGCGATACGTATCAAGGATTCAGGTCCGGTGTGTGTCTGTGTGTGCCCCCGTGAAGATCACTGAAAATCTGCTTCACCTACCGTACGGCTGTGTGTGTTGCGTCAATCATTCAACCAATTTTGAGGCCACTAATTTCCGCCTCTTCTTGCCAGCATGATGACAAGTAGTGTAGGAAACGTTTTCACTAATATACTAAGTAGTACTGTAGAAAAGATTTAACCTCGGTGGTTTTTGTTTCAGACAGAGCATTTGCAGAAGTACAGTGTAGCCTGATATGATGATTGTCCACATTTACCAATACTAAGAAAGAAAGCTTCTTTTATGTGTGGACTGTCTTTTTAAATTGGTTGCTAAATAACCTGAGTGAAATCAAATTATTTTAAACTCCATCTGCAGTGAACGAACAGAAGATACCGATTCTCACTTTTGCAAGAAAGAAAAAGAAAAGAAACGGGATCAGTTAATGGAATCAGGACCTGCGACGGTGGACCCTCCGCTAACTGCCTCCGGCCCCGGCGCCCCGGCCATCCGCCTCTCGCCGGCGGCCGCCGCCACGACCGTCGTCGTCGTCGTCATCCGCCCCTGCCTCGCCGCGACGAGCTTGACGCCGGCGGGGCCAGCAGCGCGGCCAAAGAGGCTCCACGTCCTCGTGTTCTGCTCGTCGCCGGCAACGGCGGCGCCGCCGCGGAGCACGGTCGGGGAGAAGCCCTCGCGAGCATGGTGGTGGCCGGCGCGATGGATGGAAACGTGGCGTGGTTTGGTGGCCCTCGCCGTCCAACTGGAACTGATATATATACGGACGGACGGACACGGCTAGATGTGTGTGCCAACGTGTCAGGCCAAACTTTTTTTTTCATTACAACACAGGCCAAAGCTTGTTGTAGGTACGTACGTAGCATGTGACGAGAGTGAGAGTGATCCATACTAGTACCCTATTTATGGTACAACATGGAAACGTCACATTTTGTAAGTTATTACTATGTCACCGTGTTCGTCCGCTTGCATTGGGATCTTGGATCAACCTGCTTGGAATCTCATCTTGTTGCAACAATTTGGGGACTGACACTTTTTTTTTTGAGACCATGCCGAGGCGCGTTTTGGGGACTGACACTTACTGCATGGGGTTATTGTTTTGTTTATACTGTTATACTTCTTGATTATATATGTTTTTTTTTAATTCATATTTGGGATATTCAGTTTAGTGATCTTGGTTAAAAACTTCTTCTGTTCTGTGTTGGGAGAAAATGAAGCCTGAAATCTCTATTTATATTTATTTATGCTGACTTCTCGTACCATTTGAATACAACAACAATTCGGTATGTAGCTAGTAGGGAAAAGGACACGATGTACATCCATCCATGTGCAGCCTGGGAAGCATCTTGTATGTATGTACGTACGTACGATACGATTTGAAATTGAAATTACAGAGTCGCATCAGAAATTCTTGTGCTCTAAATAAGTACCATTTGAAATTACGCTATGTGTCACGAGAAAATTATGCCTGATCGATCCAATTCTTCATGCTGAGTTAATTTGTCGTACAAATTGGAAATTGACTTGCAAATCTAACAATTCTTTGTGTGTGCGTACACTTGTACAGCAAATTCGGTAGGGTGGAAAAAAAGGACTGTATGTACAAGTGCAGTCTGGGAAGAAGAAGAAGAATCAACAATTCTTCAACGTACGATTTTGAAATAGAAATCGAAACTGAAATTCAGGAGTGTTGCGTCGGAAATTCTTTCCTCTGATTAAATACACTCTTAGCTTGCTGCATGAACTCTATACTAACTCACCAATAATGAAATCACTAGCCTACTGTTTCCAAGATGCTTGTAATTCCGATTTGGGAAAGAATTCAGCTCTACAAACGGCCCTCTTCCAGCCAGTTTTAGCTCCAGTTTGTTAAAAATCGTGGGCAGGTTCAGTGAATCTGAATTCCTGTCGAGATAAGCTGCACGCACGTACGCAAGCACGACTCCTCTCGACCTTCTCGTAAAAAAGCATTGGATTCATTCGTTCTTGGCATCATATATCCGGAGATGCTTTTCGAGTTCGTTCGGTCCAAAAAAAAGGTGATGTCGATGCGTGCGTTTCCTTTGCTGGAATCAGCAATGAGCTAAGCTAAAGGCACCCAAGATCGATGCATACGTCACTGCCCATACAACCACACTGAGAGCGTCTAGGGGGTCCAAATTATAAGTTGTTTCGATTTTTTTGTTCATCCATTTTTGCTAGACATAAATATTATTATATGTTAAATGCGTAGCAAAGTAGATGTACCGAAAAGGAGGGAGTAATAAATTAAAGACTCACAGTTTTCTGAATAAGAAAAAATCACACAAAAAGCGAGTGACGCGTTAAGCAATCAGAGGCCTCCTTTGTGAATTGTGAGCACACACTCATCAACCACATAGCCCTGTACACCCTTGTCTAGTGCTTGCCAAACGTTGCTCAACTACATAAAAAGAAAAAGAAAAGTTTCATGGTGCTCACATATGCATGCATTGGAAAGCCCATAGCCAATTAGATTAGCAGGTTCTGATCCCTTAACAAAGAAGTTATCAACCAGGTAGATAAGGTTTTGGTCCCTTAACAAAGAAGTTATCTTAGTGAATGCAAAGCAGATACCTTGTGAGATCAGTGTAAAAAGTAAAACTGGCCTCGCTACAAGCCTATACAAGAGTAAATTATGTTAGAGAAATTAATGAAACCATGCTTGCTTGTCTTATCTGGCATGAACATAGACCACTTGTATGTAGATGTGGCAAACATGTATGACAATCGACACACAATGCCAAAATGATTGTAGCAACTTTGGTGTTCCATTTCCCCAAACAAGTCACAAATCATGCATATCCACTATCATAGTGCCCACAGCACTACTTGTCAAGTGTTCTGACACTTTCTGGTTTCACTCTTTTACTATTACCATGGGAATTATTATGTGCCATGGAGATGCATCTGCTTCATAAACGCAACATCAACTCTGCCTTAATTTTCTTTTAATTTCGTCATGAATATGGTCCTCCCATGACCTATGTTCTGCTTCGGTTTTCCAGAGTACAGGGGACATGATCTCAACATTGTAAACTGTAGATGTCTTTGATACATTTTTCACTCCTTGCTCATATTTACAAGGAGCAACTCAAGAATATAAAGTCAGGGTTAAGCACAGATTAGGAACAGATGAACCATGTTGGCAGCAACACAGCTCTAGCTCCCATCCTTTTCTGATCAGTTCACACAGTTCTTTTCAGACGGTCATGATTGGTTCACAGCACCATTTGGACTGAGGTCCAAGCTCATGTGGTTATAGGCAAGAGGTGCGTACATCCATGTCTCATCAGAGCTCAACAGCTGCCAGGGAAAAAAAAAGGTAAATGAGAGGCATGCTCCTACACATAATGAAAGGAGTATACAATATTTGATTCACCCAAACCTAATCTGTAACTAAAATTTGTATAGATTCATGGTAAATGCTTCATCCTGAAACTACATAGTGAAGGATTATGAAAGTACAGAAAACCAAGCATTCTGAAAGATCATGAATCCTTAGTCAAGTGTCATTATTTTTGTACGGATTGATGTTGCGCATGATTAAGAAATAGAATTCTGAATGTTTAAGGTAATCTGAAGTTTCTTGCAATGTTTGGACAGACTTAACTCAGACATGAAAAACTACCTTTATCTGCAGCTGCAGAAACTTGACATACTGAACTGCTTCCTCCAGCATAGTGCTCATGTCAACCTACAAATGCAGAACAACTTATCCTCAGTGTCCAAATAAAAGTTGCAGTGCCTAAAAAACATTATTTGATAGCAAAGAAGTTGAGGATGACTATACACAGAAGAAAAGAGCATACTTTGGTGCCATTAGGAATTAGATGCTGTAGCGTCCTTAGTTTTTCATTGATCCTCTCTCTTCTCCTCTGTTATAAAGTATGACTAAGCCATCAGAAAACAAAAACTGCAGATTCAGTGATCATTGTGAAATTAACGCGGAGTACTTCTGACCTTTGCATAAAGGCTCTGCAAATCCTTTGAAGAGCGACTACGAACTCTTGAACTGGTACTTTGTTCCAGAATAATAGATTCCTCACATGCACCAATTGAATCATCTTCAGAACTGCTGCCCCAGGAACAGCTCTGATTCACAAGCTCAGTATTAATCTCATCAGCAGGACAAATTGAACTTGTCCTCGATACCTACAAAAATTGAACCAAAGGGTCAGAACAGCCTTTTTCATTTTGACAACACATAATGTCATAGAAGTTAAAAGTACGAAATCAAACTTCACTTACCAGGGCAATGGTTCGGGTTTCTTGGAATTCTTACGCTTCTTATTCTCAATCATAGGACACGCTCTCTTGTTACTTGTAACTCCATCGATAATTGGAGTGAAGACCTGACTCTGCTCATCAAAGCACCAAACCGCACCAATGTTCTGACATTGCTCTTTATCGCAGCAGTCATTTTCATCAACTGGAAGGAACAAGGTAGTAAGCACTGTGCTAGGTTCAACACAAGAACTAGTGCTGCTGTTAGGAGAAGAAAGGCAAGAATCAGCATTGCTGCTGCTCCAGAACATGGACTGCAGGTGAGCAATCATCTCAGATTCCTCGCCCCAAATGGATTCACAATTTGCTTCCATTCTGGTGACAGAACCTTCAATTCTAAACTCTAGTACTCCTAAGCTCTGTGGCAAGTCTTGCTCGTAATGTCTGTAAACACAGTACAGGTAAGGGCACATTTATACCACAGTATTGGGGAATATTTTCAGATATACATTTGACTTGAGTTCCATCCTAATCTTAATAAGACAACTAAGAGACAATAGTTTATGCCTGATGCACCAAAACTCTATCCCTCATGATCTTCCGGTTTGGATACTACAAAGATCCCATATGAAATCATTTGCCTGTTGAGTTAAATTAAGAGGCAACACTATATCTCATTGTGTCCCAGAGGATCCAACAGAATCAAGGTGTCATAAATTCTTCATCTAAGAAAAGAGATGACTGATAATTAAGGCGCTCATTAAATGATCCACATGATATGCAACTGGACTAATAAAAGATAAGACATGAAGCTGGACTGAATAAGAAAAATGGAAGTGTAGGTGATCATGGAGGAGAAGTGCTGGGAATTCATTAAAAATGGCTATCTCAGTTCAATTTGCAATCCTGAACATCTTTTCTGTTGGTTTCTTATTTGTGACTTTTGAGAAACATTCATGATGTCCAATGCCTACTGCAGGGCTGAAGCTTTTGAACACAAGCCTAGGTCTTTTGCAAGACTGAAACACTTCAGAATAACAGAAGATTATTAACAGGATAAATGCAAAGGTTACCTAAGAAGGTACAGGTAAGATCAAGTCATTAAGTCAGTCACTATGATTAGGACAGCTCAAGACGTGTTCCATTTTTGTTCTTAAAAAAATAAGACATGCTCCATTTTTTTTTTGTATTAAGCATGGCAAACATGCCTTCTGGGATAGCCATCCTGGTATTGGCAGTTTGACCCACAGATCACAACAAAGAACAATGAATAATCATCTTCAGCCCTGTATTCACATAAAACCTAGCAAGCTGTCCTTCAGTTAGGTGCTGCTTTGAAAGGATCATCTGGACATTAATGACCCATGAGCAATCAGTTCTTTTCCACCTGATTACAGATGGAATAAGAATACTAAATCAGCTGAACATTACAGAGTGCAGAGATGCATAGATGGCAAATGGGAACTGGCCTTTTTTATGAAATGACAAGAGGCACAAATCCTTTTGTAAGGGAAGTGTCAGAGAACTAATAATGCTATGCCAGATACCATGCGAACACAAGATGACTATGACACAATTAAAGCAATGAGGTGTGCAGACATATATGGCAACTGTATCTTGCAGACATTAATTAAGAAGCAACATCCACATCATTTTGCCAAATAGCATATATTTAACTGAATTATGCACCAAAGCCAGCACATACATGTATGACAATTTAATCATGCAGGTGTTTATGCTTCAAAGAAGACTCAGAATTCAAGTAGCATAAAGAGTAGAGGTTTAAGATCACATCAAATCATTTATTCATCTCATTTGACAACATTATCACCTGTAATATAATATAAAATAAAAGCTCACTCTTGGTGTAACAATGCCAAACAAAATATATAATCTAAAAACTAAATGTTTCCTTTGTGCAACAACAAAATTCAAACATTATCCAAAAACACTACATTTTCTGTATATATGATGAACCAAATATTGTCTGCATAGTGTGACTCCCATGGAACACAGAATGATAAGAATTTTATTGCACTGCTGCAGACTCTATTTCATCAGCCTCGAAAAATCTTGGTAACCTTTTGACAAACTTGTGCATCAACCTTTTGGTCCATTCAGAACAAAAAGCAAAACATAATTGAAACCTTATACAAACAAAAACCAAATTCAAGCATATCAAGGTTCAGGTGGAATAAGAATATCATCTCAGATACAGGATCCACATTGCAGCTAATATAATTAAAGAAAACTGAGCTTGCCAGATTGGCAATCAGCAGCAATAATTTAGCTGGTCATTGTCAACAAGCAGAAATGATTGAGCTGGCCAGTGCCAATACACAAGAAGCACTAAAAGGTTGAAAATATGTGAGAATATTGTTTGTACAAACTAGCATTGAGTTAAAATTTCACAGCTTCAATTCTGTGTATTGATCCATTAGACATGTTCCATCATACAACCATGGCTCACAAAATAATAGTAAGGCAGTATGATAAAGTAACTCCAAAAGCTATCAAATAAATCCACAAAAAGAAAATTGTAGGATATGAATGCCAGCTAAATTCCACCTAAACTGCACATTACAGTAATATCCAGTGTAGTGGAACTATTTGTACGCAAATACACAGATATAGAAACAAACCAACCAAAAGTTATTACATTCATACTTCAATACAATTTAGTGTAACAGCCACCATTCATCGTTAGTAGGATCATTCATGAGCAGAGAGACAAGTAAATAGCCCTGGCGTATACGAAAGCACCAATAGAAACAAGATAACACCACCAAATATCATGTGACAAAATATTTCAATCTTCTGTTTATAGCTGGTTCAAAAGGCACATGGCCATCAACACTTTAACAAGTCAATTTACTAGAACATCAGTCTTAAGTTCTTAACAAAAAGCTAAAGCACATAATTTAGGCCTTCTAGTGAAGGATCCATTTCTTTGATGCAGTAAGGTCTCCACAACAGCAGAGTAGATTCTTCAACGGTACTGCAAGTGCAAGAACAAGATATATATGAGAGGCAGGCTAAGGTAGCAAAAAAAAAGCAACTAGCTTGGCAGCTCTACATGAAAGGCATCTGAGGCCATACATGTACCATTGAAACAATTTAAATTAGATAGGTACAGATACAGATAGAATACCACTAAGTATAAAATTTGTAACGATCCTTTGCAAATTCTTCCCCATAACAACTCTACTGAACAACCATGTATACCTTGATGAAGCCAATGTCCTTGGCGTTGCTGCGGAAGCACTGCCTGCAGCACATGAGCCCATACTTCCTGATCAGACCATGAGGGTTCGCACAGACCCGGCTGCAAAAACACAAACAGATTCAGTGTTACCAAGGCCATTTTGTTGGGTTCTAAAATATATACTATTTTGGTTAAAAAAAAAAAAATGGACCATTTATATGCACAATTGAACACACCACACATGTATTCATCAATATAAAACAATCAGTCATGCCATAGACCAGCAAAAAAATCAACCCAGTCATCAAACAGCTAGCCTGCCCTGAGTAGGATCACCAAACGGCACATCAAGCAGCAGCTAGGTATACATAACCAGCTGAAATTACAAATGAACCAAGAAACAAACATTTCCAACAAGGGAACAGAGTTATGAGAGTTGCACATCATGTTCCAGTTACAACACGTTAATCCAAGAAACCTACATCAAAAACCATTTCGCAAGCCTGTAACGCAAACAAGCTGTCCAATACGCCAACATAAACGGCAAGACACATTTACAGACCATCATTTTCAGTTCAGCAGCGAAAACAGACAAGCACATAAGATCCCAATCCCAGAACTTGATGGGGGCTAAGCTAAGCATCAAAACGAAAAAGATCCTCAACAGATCCATGGCGTCGACTTATCACTAGCAGGTCACTGACTCACATCTGATTCAGACGCCAAGAACCAAGATCCTATTTATACAGAAGGGGGATCGTCACGGGATAGTTACCAGACGCGGGATCCGGGGCCGTAGTTCTTGGGGTGGGAGTTCCAGACGTTGGAGTGGCCCATCGCGTCGCGCTCCTCCTCCTCTTGCTTCCTTCGCGGCGGCGGCGTCAGAGACAGGGGAAGCGTAGAAGGTAGCGGCGGAAGGTGGAGAGGACAATATATAGTGGGGTTGGAGAAGCGGAACCCTAGCTCGGTGACCCGATGGGTCTTGGGCCGGGCCTTTGCTGAATGGGAAAGTGGGCCTGACTGGGCTGGGCTGTGTCAAGTGGTGGGTCTCCCGGTTGGGCTGGCTCAGTTTTGCGCCGAGCCGTCGTTCTGACAAGGCCCAAACGCCTGGGCCCACTGGACTTCGGTTGACTGTAAGCACAGTTCTGAATGGTCCAAATTGGTGTCTATATAAAGGCTAAGTGTTGGTTTTTCTTTTTGTAAACAAAAAAAAAAGTTCATTTGACATCCAAAACTATTGCGTTATATTCATCCAATTTTATGGAATATATGACAGAAATTTTCTGATTTTAAATAATTTTTAGTCCATTTTTTATTGAATGCATATTGAGTCCACAAAACCGGTTGAGTATTTTTTGAAAAAAAAAATGTTTCTAAACTTTTTAAGCCTCATTGAGTGCCCTAAAATATTTTGAAAGTCCAAAAATAATTTATCTTCATCGTGGCACCACTTCTGGCAAAAAAACCATTTAGCGAGGTAGATGAGATAGTTTCGAGTTAAAGAAGTCTAAAATCTGGTTTTCGGCCGAGTAAGGTAAATTCGACTCCTAATATTTGAGATTTTGAGGGAGGCCAGCTTGACTTTTTCCTTCGACTCTTTTCTGGTATCTACATTACACATCAAAATTTCTATATACATCTTTTCTTAAAATCAATTAACACTAGAAACTATATGAACAACAAATCCACCTCATCCCCTCTTGTTGATATGTGTTGCCATGGAGGATAAAATCATGGGCGCCCAAAACATTAAGGAGGTCAAATAGACCTTTGTCCTCCGATAAAGTGGGGCCCATATATTATTGGACTTGCCTTCCTCCTCTCTCTTAATGTTCGGTGCGGCCTTCGCCTAGCGGTGACCAGGAGGACGCCTTCGCACAATGGACGTTAGCATAGCCGAGAGACATTCGCCTATCCGGTGTGCGACATGGCGTGGCCTGCATGATCGTCTAAAGGTAGGACGAGCGATGAGCTTGAATGCCAATAGTACAAGAGGAAGGAAATGGGATTGAGAAAAAAAAAAAAAGTTTCCTCCTCGCTATTTGCTTTGGATTGATGGGACGTTTTGAGAGAATGAGAAAAAATATAAGGAAAGAAGATTCCGAAAGGGGAGGAGATTGTTTTAACCTCATTCTCCTATGTGAAAGTTTTTAGCAAAGGATGTCAATTTTCTCAATCTGACAAAGATGCTCTAGTCGACTCCCTACGTCTCGTTTTAATTATCAGTCCAACATTGTTGTGCGTGACACAAGTTTGATCGGATTTATAGAAAATACGTTACAATGTTTGTATTTCCAAAAGTTTTTGTTAAAAACTAGATTCAAATAACTTTCTAATTGAAATTGTTTCTTGGCCAGCGCAAATGATAGATACCTAGGGACCAAGGGAGTATATTCTACTTAATGGCTGGTGTGGTGTCGGGTTCAAATAGATTGGACCGAACCGACACGTGAATTGGGGATTGGGAGGAGGAGATGGGAACGGGCGGCGATGGTGGTGGCGGTGGTGAGGGGCGGCGGCGTGGCTGCGCCCGGGCGGGCGGCGGGCGGCGCGGGGGGGGGGCGCCTTGTGGCGGCGCGGCCGGCCGGCGGCGGCGGCGGGAGGGGGAGGGGCGCGGGGAGAGGAGAAGCAGGAGATTGGGATAAAATTCTTTATTTGCTTGTTGCCCTGAAAAAGATTACAGACCCCTTACTTATATAGCCCCCGCTAATGGGACTTGTATCTCAAGCAATCTCTCTAAAGGTTTCCTTATAGATTGGAATACCTTTTACAAGCATACCCTATTTATTTATTTCATAATAAGGGTCTCTCTTATAGATGAGATATCCCCTTGCACACCAAAAAACGCCTAAAGATAATCTTAGATATTTTCCTCCTTTATTTCCGGATTAATTGCCGAAGAATCCCGGAAGGGGAAGGAGACGGCGGGGGCGCCAGCGAGCCAGGTGGGCTCGCGCTGCAGCTCCGCGGGCCTGTCCTTCTGGGCCCGATTTCCTAGGTTATGACATGTGGAGAATAATAGGGATGTGATTTTTCTGAACGTGAGAAGCTCGTTCTGAAACTCTCCTGGCAGCTATCTATCGCATTCCAACTTTTGTCCCTTTTCTGAAAGTGCGTGCCATCTGATACTGCTTCTTCTGCATTGGTAACACGCACGCACGCATAAATTCCGCGGCGAATTTTCCATGATTATACCAAAAACGAGACCATGCAGCAGAATCCGATCCCATTTTTTCTCTCTCTGTGTATGTGTGCACACGAATTATATATATTCTTCTGATGAATCAATCAATCAATCAGTTAGTGGCCGGATTTTTCACTTCACAAGTATAGAAAACGGACGAGCAGGAGCAGCTGGTGAAGGGATCTAGAGAACAAGACCTTTTTCGATCATGCACCTGATCTTTTTCGTTTTTGGTAGGAAATCATATGCATACACTCTCGCTTTTGAAAACAACTTGGCTGCTTTTTCGTTACTTTGGATGGTCAACTAAAGCTAGCCAAGATATATTCGTTTGTCGTGTTAGGCGCCCGGCTAGAAGGTCGACAGGTGTGTGTGTGCCTATCTCTCTTTTGTAAAAAAAAAAAAAAATGCAGGGAATTGCTTGCTTGTGATGTGAAACGACAGCGAGAAAAGTAACGATTTTTCAGCTGGTTTTATGGAAAATGTATGCAGATGGAGTACGTGTAGCTTAATTCTGGGTTTTGTCTTGTTGCCCATAGCAACCATAGAAGAGAAGATAGAGGACCACCACTAGAACTTATCTCTTGGCTTTCACTCTAGGTTGAGGCAGGACCCTACCGACAACTTGAGAGTTGAGAGAGTTGCATTACAATGATGAGTAGTTCACCACTCAATGTCTTTTGATCATCATTGTATACAGTATAATAGACCTCATATGGAAAGATTTTTAGAAATTTCTGTAGTTGTGCTTCTGAATTCGCATGTGTTTCATAAGGAGCTCTACGGTTGTTAGTTCACAAATTGAAGTCGATCGAAGGCACTGTTGGTGATAACTGACAAGTAACAAATTTAGTTTTTCTTTGAGTGAATAGTAACAAATCTTCTTCACATCCTTACAACTGTAGAGATCTCCTACTGTTTATTACCATTAAAACAACATGTTCTTTTGCAATCATTTCTGAAACAACTAGTGAGTTAGTTTTGTTGTAAATAAAAGTCTCAATACAGTATATGAAATGGAGACTTTATGTGTGGCCAAATTAATGACGAGAGGGGAAGAGGCTCAAGCTATTCACACTGCTGTAACTGAGATCCTTCTTTACTTCTTTGGCTATAAATACCAGGCCATTCTCAGTTATAAGAACCAGAGCAAGAAAGAAATATAGAAAGCTTCCTCTTCCTCTCCACTCTGTCTCTCTGTGCTCTTGTGCCTGTAATTGTGTAAGTGTGCTCTTGTGCCTGTGATTGTGTACGTGTGCAAGAACTCGATTTCTTAACAAGTTTGGGATTTGTTCCAGTTAAGTTTCATCCTGATATGGAATCAAGATCCCAAAGGCCAAGATGAACACTGCTGTGAGATAGTGACAAACTGGGGTGGAAAAATGCATTGCATCTGCAAAAGTTGGGTTGGCACCATGTAGCAATCGGTTCATCATCAGTTGTGGAATCAGTTCAACTGGGATAAATGCTGACATGGGCCTTGTCCCCTGATTGATCGAGATGCTCTATTCTCTCCCCCATGCATGCTTGGCTTTGTTCCCTTTGGCGATAATAAGGATAGATGGCGACCCCCTGATTGCTAGAGATTTGCCAATTGCCTAACCGTTGTCTGCCCAGTGTCCAATCATGCTATATATACATACTGGGATTCTTGGAAGTATCCCTTCTGTCACTCTCGCTCATTGGTCCATATACAGTGTTTTGTTTGGAGTGTGCTAGCGTGTGCGAATCGTGGCGCGACATGTGTACAATGTGTTCCTGGGTTTGGGTTTGTAGTGGAAGCGTCAATCTTCCTCAAATTCTCTCAGTTCCATCACAGTGGGAAGAATGCCCCAAATAATTGGTGCCCCTTGTGAGGACCTGCTGCACCCTACACGTATGAGCGACAGTTTTTTTTTTTTTTTTGGGTAATATATATGAGCGACTGTTCAATAATGGAGAAAATGAAATCTTTGAAACATACATGTAACTACTAGTCAATTCAAGAAACTGACGATTTCTCAAATGGTGTAATTAGATTTGGAAAACTTGGAAATCCTCGATTATTTGGTACATGTGTACATTTAATTTCAAGGCTAATTAGGTTCGATCTCTATCAAGTCATAGTTGTACTCTTCTCTCGCATTAAAATGTTGAATGCTTAGTTCAACTACATGGGACTGTTCCGAGATTGGAATTTGTTTCTCCCATAATGTACCCAGTTGTGTGCCCAATCAATCCACCTACCCGTCTTCGAATATATTGCTATCGTGTTCAGTACATCTATTGATGAATAAAACAAAAACATCGCCAAAAGTCCACTAAAAGACGATGATCCCAGTAATCGGAGGCACGCGTGGAATTGTTCGTTGCATGAGCTGTCTCAGGAAGCCTTGGTATCCAGTCGGTTTCAAAAGGTAATGTAGTTTTTAGTTTTGTGATCAGATATGATGAGGTGCATCTGATCAGAACCAAAGGAATAACTCAGAATGTATTCTTTCTACATGTGTGGGCTTCATCTGCAGCTAGGGTGTCGACATTTTTCCTGATGATAAAAAGGTTTGATTCCTATGTATAACCAGCAGTTTTCAGTGATTTGGGAGGTGCCTATAAGAGAGATTGTGACAGTCCAAGTTAAGTTGAAACAAGGTATAAAATATCTATTTTAGAAATGGACGGATCAGTAATTGGTTAACTACTTGACGTCGGTATCTATGCTAAGATTAAACAACACCTTATGGCCACAAACACTTAATAATCACACATAGTTGGACACAGGACGTCTAGTTTTAGATTTGTTGGCAATCCACCAATTAGCCGGGGAATCTAAGATGCTGACATATACATGATAAGGTAGCCCATAACTATGGAATATTTAGGTACTTATACCATAGTAAATTACACATTCATACTTTAGTAACATTCTATATATATATCTAATGAAGGGCTACCAGAACCTAGCATGGGACACATTACACATCATTTAGTTTTGTTAGATGGATGGGCATAACAAATAGATTATTGCTAGGTATGTGATGTGATCATCTTGATTGATTTGACGATTAGTTTATTGTTTAATGATTATTTGACAAATGAAGTAGTACTAGTCACTAATTTATTCGACCTTTAGAGGAAAATTATTTTTCCACTACAATAGACAATAAAGTGTCTCAAGAGACATATTAACATAATGGATCATGTCATAATGTATTCTAAGGCATAATCTTTTTATCCTGCTGGACACTAATAACATTGAACATTGGCATGGTAGAGAACTGAACTAACAAACTAATATAATACTGCGTGGTCGGTTATCAACATAAGTTGTGTGCCCCTCTTTCAAACACTTGTGGATCATAACAATTGATAAATAAACATTGTTTTGCACGGACGGTATTGGTGGGTGGCAGGTCGATGGATCAACAAGAAGCCATATGTATCGCTTAATCTTTAATTGATACATTTGATTCTTTTGGGTTGGAGGAATATAACACAGATACCATATATTAAGAGTCAAGGAGCTCACGACGCAATGGCAAAGGCCATTGGTTGGGGCTCCCACCCGGGGTTTAAATACTGGGTGCGACATATTATTCTGAATTTATTCTAGGATTTTTCGGCACTATGCATTAAGTGACTTTGTAAGCTTTTAAGATTTGTCGGCTCAATCCTTCCAAGGTGCTTATAGGGGTTAGGGTTTTGCGTGCGTGTGTTCATAGGGGTGAGTGTGCATAACTGTTGAGGGTCTGCGTTGCACGGTGTAATCTCAAAAAAATTATATATGTAAAAGTCTCTTATTGTATTCATGATATGTCAACACCAATTTGAAGGTGTAATATACGTTTTGGACTCATAGATAGGGTTACATTCACTATTACGTACAATAATCATTTTTTGGCTCCAGCAATCATTTTTATGGGTGGCTCCGGAGGCACTGTAAGGGTTGCTGGCCAAACCGCCCTTACAAATGGATCGTCCTCCTGACTCATGAGGTTGAAGAAAAGTACTTTGTTATTATTACTATATATATACACATATATTTTTCTTGTGAAAAAATATGTTTTTTATCTAAACCCATGAAGCAAAAATATGTGATTGAGCCGCCCCTACAATTTTTTTAGATTTCATTTTTCAAAATTCAAAAACAAATTACAAAAATTATTTAAATCCAGGGAGGCCCTAGCCAGCCAACGACCACCACTAGTGACAATTTGTTTTCCACGATTTTTTGCTGAACAGCGTCCGTCGGACTTTGAACTGGTGACATCCCGCTCGCATACGAGCCTTCCCTTCCAGTGCAATACACACTCACATGTCTGTATAACTCATGTTGGATCCCCAATTATTATACAAATCCTAGTGAAAATTAACTATTTGGGGCATTAAACGAATTTAAATCAAAACTTATCAACTACAAAGTTTCATAATTTTTTAAAATCTACAATTTTTATTTAGGGTCTTTCTCCATCGGAGGTCGTTTATGAAATTTGAAGTAGTTTTTGCATGACAAGGCGATTTCAAATGAAAAAGTGGTCAACCATAATGTTTTAAAACTTTTTGAAATCTACGACTCTTATTTAGGAAGGTTTTCCGTGCGAGGAGTCGTTTGAAAAATTAAAGTTTCAAAATTTAGGCATTCAAACTCCACATTTTGATGCATCAAATAAAGTCAAATAAAAAAGTTGTTAACACCAAAGATTCATAACTTTTCGAGATCTACATTTTTATATAGGTTATTTTTCTATACAAGATTATTTAAAAAAATAATTTTTAGTTCCTAATTTTAGTATTCAACGCCTATTTGTAGAGGGCTCAATATACCCTTACAACCGATTTGTAAGGGCGGCTAGTGATCTAGCCGCCCTTACAGATATTTGTAAGTGTGGCTCTATATTGAGGCCCCTTACAAATAACCAATCCATTATTGGGGCGGCCCAATCAGTAACCGTCTCTACAGTAAAATGGGGTTGACTCTTACAAATCGTTTTTATTGTACTGATTCTATACTAGGGAAAATAATCTGATTCAAGCGTTTGCGTGGTAAATAAAGTAGTGTCAAAGATAACGTCCCAACCAATGCAACGCTGGGCAACTACACTGCCTAACTAAATCATGGCCAACTTTTGACTAGACACATTCGTGTACTCATTCCTTGGTTGGCTAAACTTACTTTTGCGAAACACAATGATTCCAGTTTTAGGATATCTATCTATTCAGTTTACTTTACTTTACTTGTATCCTGCCTGTGATGAGTTCATTCAGTGGCACATGTACATCTGATCCTACCTAACAGCCGCTGGTCTCTCTCTCTCTCTCTCTCTCTCTCTCTCTCTTTTTCTTGGGCTAGATACATTGGACCAAATGACCAATGATCATATCATGCACTCAGATGCAAGATGCAAACCATCACAGTCCCTGCCCCCACAACAATGCATAATGAGCTTGTCTGTTCCTCCCTACCCCGGCAATATGTGCTGTATACTGTTTCTATGTTGTGTGGACCAACCTCTTCCCTCCACGTGTAACTTCTTCCTGTATATGATAAAACACCAGAGAGATAAGATAAGCTCCCTATATGGATTTTATGACATATTGTGGGGTAAAACATTCTTAACTGTAGACAGGTCTTGTGCTTATTATATTTGAGACTAGTGGTAAATAATAATAATAATATAGGTAGTAATAAGACTGATACTTTAAGACAGTTAATTCATCTAGATTTCCTTATAATTTGAGATAATTTTGGACTGCTTAAATCCCTTTTATATGAATATATATATTAGGACGATGGGAGTATCTACTACTGCAGTTTCCCTTTCTTTTCAGTGTTCCATATGATAGAATCTCTCTCTGCACTTCATTTATGTATTCATAGATACTGCCGGCCTAAGCTTATTAGTTGCAGGATTAAAGAATGGCATTTCATATAGCTTACACTGTGCAGATAGACTTGATTGCATCTATGTCACCAGTTTTATGGCCCACTTGGTGGTTATCAGTCCAAACCTAGCTTGCCAAACATTGTACAGATAAACATGAGGTACACACTACTAGACTTTGCTTTGATGGCACGTTTGAGCTTCCTATATATATTGATTATATATATGCAGAGCTGACCACGCCACAAGGAGGTGTATAATATACAAGTTAATCAAGAGATCTGAACACATACATGTATCTGGAATCCAAGCATGTGCTATCACACAGTAGTAGTTGTGCTAGTTAGTATATATAGTAAGTAGATTCGGTGTACATGTTGCTAAATTTATGCTTTGCGTCGAATCAAGATGGGCTCAACACTTTAAAATGCAAACCTAGCTTCGTCATGCATCTGTGTGTACTGAGAGCTCATGATGGCGAAGGAACAATAATCATATCAATATTAGCTTTGGAACAACAAATCATCGCTCTCTGTTTTTCTTTTGAATGTTCAGAGTAAAATTAAATTTACTTAGAACCATTATTTGCACAAATCGTGCTATCTTTTTTCTTCTTTTTTGATGGTAAGTATTCATAGGTAAATGAGTTTGTTTGTTGTTTGGTCTACCATGTTTTGGATTATTGTTCGTCGTGTTCCCAATGGATATTTACAAAAACATGTTGCGTGTGTCAAGTCTCAAGTGTCTAGAAATTTATTTCCAGAGTTCTAGAAACTATCTTCTAAGAGTTATGCATCACATGTTGTAGACTTGTGGAAACGAAAACTACTTAGAATTGATGTTATTACGGTCAGCGAAACAATAAATGAAGAAAGCAATCCGTCAACATTAATAGAGAATCTTAACTTGTAAGTGACATCTTGCTATTTTATTTTATTTTATCATTCAGGAACAGTCGGTCACTTTCTGTGTGAACTAATATACCTTTGGTTTGCTTTAGTATCCTATCTGCTGTTAGCAAAACATCAAATGATATCAAATCTTTGACACAGTACATCATGATGTCACATTGGTTAGGAAATAGGATTAATCGAACAGATTTGACATGGTGTCCATTCATGCGGCCGAAAAACATGTTCATTAAACGATGCCAATTTCCATGCTGCTACAAAGGGTCAAGTCTTCCAATAAAGAGTGATCCAAACTTGTCACTTTCACAAAAAAAATGTGCCACAAAATTCAATATTGATGTACTATTGTAAATAGTACATTACTCTTCCTCCTCCTGAAATATATATAAGGTATAAAATAATTCAAAATATAATACAAATTATAATGAGTTTTATGGAATTAACTTTAGTCACATGCATACCTTTTGTTGATGTCTATTCTCAACACAGCCACCAGAAAAAAAAATGTGGGAAGCAATGGAGAAAATTGAAGTTAGAAAAAGGAAATGTCATAATCATTCTAGAACCACCATGAACACATGTATTTGAATTTGACTTGGATCCTCCACTACAAATATTGACCAGGTACAGTTATATTATATATACACCAAGTTGATAAGTTCTTGGATCCTCTACTGCTATCAGAACAATCTAATAATTTCTCTAAAAAAACCCGGCACTCGTATAGCATAGGTGAGGCATCAACTTGTGGTTATTATGGATGCATCCAACAACATCTAAAGCAAATCCTTTCATAGTCCAATCCAAATAACAACAGCCTTTCTGCCAAACATCTGCGAATGAAAAAATCAGCAAATCAGCTCATTAATCAATGAGATTTATAGACAGTGACATGGCTGACATCAAGCAGCTAGCATGGATTTCGAGCTAATCATGCACAGTAGTGCCTATTTCATATTGTGGCTGGTCCAAATCAGTGGGACTATTTAACTTGTTAATTTGCTTAGCTCATAAACAGGAGGATCAAAACATGCCACCAACTACTCTGCTGCATCGATCAGATCATGGCTCAAGACAACCCAATCACATTCGCGAATCTCTAATTGTATATACATCAATCATGGCATAATTAATTTGTACTTTACATCCAATCAGCATAACTTTCAACTGTTGTATCCTGTATTTAGAGACAAAAAAAAAAAAAAAAAAAAAAAAAACCTGGCTAGGTGGCCTGCTCTGATGTCAGACTGATATAAGAAAATTAGGACCATGAAGATACCAAACTGCCATGAAAAAAAAAAAATCTCTACGCATTAGTACACATTGATAAACTTAGGTGATTTTTGTTGGCGGTGTAAATTAGTTAATGCTTCAGGTTTCAACTTTGAGTTCAGAAAGCTAAGGTCTATAGCCACATATTTGCAATTATGAATTTCTAAAATGCCAATAAGACTAAATAACATTGTATTATTTTTCTTCACTGACTTCAAATTTAGTTATTATCTAATATCTAGGGCATCTGATCCCTTATATATAAAAAAAATATAATAACAAGAAGTTTTTAGCCATGGTTTGTTTACATTTCCTGGATTGTCAACTTGATGAACCTGCCATGCATGATTACTTCATTAGCTTCTAAAAACTCTTATCCAAGCAGAAGCACGATTGCTGCTAAACTAATGTTTATAGGAGCTGTCCCAATCGTTGGGTAGCTTTGTTTTTCATATATGAAGCAGATATGTTTGACTTAAGCCGATACTATATAGAACATACAATATATAATGGGGATTGGACAACTGGTAATGACAGTACTAATCCTCTTCCCATGTGAATACAAGAGATCTAACCACAGAGCCTGTCTAGTTGTCTCCTCAATGATTCCTACCGAGTAGTGATCGATTCACAAAACATACAAAAAAAAAAAACTAGGATTCGTTACGCGTCCCGGGTTAGTACACCAAAGTACGAAATGTCACAACAATCATGTAGAAGAAAAAACCAGCATTGCATAAAAGTACAAATTGTATACAACTCCCAAAATTACAAAATTGCTATATAAACCTATTAGAAAGCTTCAAAAAAAAAAAAAATTCTTGAAAATGCCACCATCTATTTTATTTTTATCCAATCTGACATTAGCACAAAAATCAAGGAGACAACATATACAAGGTCAACCTCTGTATCTGAAAGAAAAAAAAAACTGGCAAACATATATAATTGAAGCATAAATATTAGGGTGATGCGTAGGATTTTGAGTTTGGACGGAGATGATTGAGAATAACACGGCAGCTGGGGGACCTGATTACTCTATGTGAGGCCTATCCTATCCTTTTCTTGGCACTACATGGAAGCATCTTTGGCACACTAAGATACACGAGGCGATTGGCCAGAGGATTTAGGATTTGTTTGGCATGAGATGATGCCAGAGGAGAGGAGAGGAGGGGACCCCACACATGGGCTGTGACTGAGAATCAAGCAAGCAAGCTCATGCCAACTGGGTTGGGGAATCTTATATCTCAAATCTCCTCATTCCAACTCCCCTGCCTCCCTCCCTACCTAGATATAACAAGCCATGCCGGCCGGCTTGCATCCCAGCAGAGACCAGATCAGCTTCTTGGCCTTCTCTGCATCTCTGTTCCTGTTCTTGTTCTCTTGAAACCGGAGTTCAGTTAGGGAGAGAAAGAGATTTCCCTTTTTTTGATCCACTAGGAGTGCCAGCTTGAGATCCTGAAAAGAGGTGAGCATAGAAACTGCCTCTCTGTTCTTGTCCTCTGTTTCGTTTCAGAGTTTCTAGTGTTCCATGTATATTTTCTTGCTCTTGTTTTCTTGGAAGAATTCTCTGAAGATTCTGAAATTCGGGATCAAAGTTCCCATTTCCAGCATAACTGATGATGAAATTCTCGTGAAACAGACACACACACACGGTGGAGAGAAGGGGGATCGGCATGATGAACCTTCAGCGAGACATGGACAGGGAGCAGATGAGGATGGCCATCCTGAGCCAAGAACAGATCTTCAGGCAACAGGTACTGATACTGACCGATGACACATTCTATCTGCTGTTTGTATATCGCAAAATTGTCTGAATTATCTCCACATCTCATTCGACGAGGTCACAACAGTTTCTCACTGCTCTCTGTGTTCCTACCTCAATCAATCAATCAATCAGGTACACGAGCTGCACCGGCTGTACCACGTCCAGAAGCAGCTGATGCAGCAGGCCCAGACGACTGCTCCGGCGAGCCGTGCTCCGGCTCCGGTCATCATCGACGTCAAGCCAAGACCACCCCAGCAACTGGACATCTGGTGCGGCGAGAAGGCGACGACGACAACAACTCCTCAGCAGCAGATCATCAGCTTCACCAGCTGCAACAAGGGCGCCACAACGCCGGCGCCAACTGCGCTCGCCGACGAATGCAACCTTGAGCTGACGCTGGCAACGGGACCGAGCAGCAGCAGCAGCAACAGCAGCAGCTGCGACGCCGAGAGGCGGCAGGGGAAGCGGCTCAAGGCGTCGTCAACTCGGACTCCGGCGCCACCGCGGTGTCGTCGACGTCGACCGACTCCGAGCTGGCGCAGTTCAGGGGAGGTGGACGTGGCGACGACGCCGGCGGTGAGGTTTCACGACGAGGGTGGCAGGAGGATGGACGAGATGGCGCAGGGTCCGTGGATGTACCAGTGCCTCAGCCTCAAGATGGCGTGATGATGCTGGGACGAGTTTGTGCTGCTGTATGTAGGATTTGGGGATTTGGGGTTGTAGAGTTCAGTCAGAGTTCAGAGTTCAGAGGGAAACAGAGCAGGTGTCTGTGTTACATGCACAACTGTACATCACAGAGGTGTTTTCACAAGGAAAAAAAAAGGTAATTTGTGGCAGCAAAGGCAGCAAGTGGTATTCATAGCGTCGATGATTTCGGTTGGTCTATTCCATCAACCCATGGATTAGTTAAGAGCATGTCCATATGTTTTCTATAATTAACTTGTTAATAAACCAATCAATTTAGCAAGCAAATAAAATTAGTCACTAAAATAACAATTTCTATTTAATTCTCCCTAATAATATATATTAGCTTACTACATGATTTTGTATTGGAAACCCTAAATTGTTTATAACTAAGGGCGGTTTGGTTCCCATGGAACTAGGGACTAGCTTTTTAGTCCCATTTAATCTCTAAATTACCAAACATGAGGATTATGGACTAATTTTTAGTCCCAATTAGTCCCTATTTCAATAGACTCTTGGGAGAGACTAGAGACTAATTTTTAGTCCCTAGTCTCTAGTCCATGAACCAAAAAGGCCCTAAGTGTAAACCTCTTTTGATAGTTCCTTTGTCTCTTGCCTTTTTCTAACATGGAACCTTTTATTACTCATGTGTCCAGTTTACTCCCATCTCCCGAGTAAAAACACCAAATGGGGAGCGGATATAGAGTTCCTCCCGACTACAAAGACTTACGAGTTGAAGAGGATATTTGGCAACATTCACTACCATATAAACAATTTTTGGAGGCAGTGGTAGATACAAAAACCAAATACCTCGGTTAATGCTTACGATTAACGGAGGTAGTCTTTTTTTATTTACTGAGGCAGTCAATAAATCCATTTACGAAGGTGGGCATCTTAATACAACCGCTTCAAAAAATAGTATATATTCAGAGTCGGTTGTCTAAAGCAACTCATCTCCATAAATTCATTTTTTGGAGGCCGACACATTATAAGGCCCACCACAAAAAAGTTTGAGGCCCAATAGGCCCAACAAACCTTGATAGTCATCATCAAGTATAAATACAGGCTCGGGGGATTCTTTACTCCTCTCTCCCTCAGTGCCTCCCTCTCCCACCGAGCTTGACGCAACCCCTCTGAGACCGAGTTGTACATCTCTCCAAAACAGCCTCCCTCTCCCTCTCTCAGGGCTACACAGACTAATTAATTTGTTAATAAACCAATCAATTTAGCATGCACTTGCACCCCTTCCACGTTTGCTCTTCTTCCACCTCCCAACTGTGTCCCCTCCTGCCGTCTCCCTCTCTCTCTCTCTATTGAACGGGTCATCCCAGTGCTTGGCAGTCTCATCCTCCATGCCCGCCTGCCTCATCGTGTCGGCACCCACCGCCTCCCAACGCCAAGCGACCCGCGGCGGATCCCAATGGCGGTGGCCACGACGGATCGGGCTCCGGCCATTGTGGACTCGGCCCCAACCATTGTTAGCTAAACTAGTGCACGCATTATGTAATCGTTTGTTCCCAGATTGAGTCCTAGGTCAGTAAGATAGGGGAGGGGCATGATCAGTGGCGTGCTAGATCAAGACTCCACTTCAGTCAGTCGTTAGGATCGCGTCACATGTGAGTCGCGCACGTGGTGCGCGCCGCGGTGAAATGGTGCGCGCACGACGCGTGTTGTGGCGTGGTGGACCGCGGGCGCCTATGACCAAGATAGTGTCATGAGTCTATATATATATGAATAAAGGACCGAGAACGTCACGATGTTGTGGCGGGAAAAACCCTAACACTTCTCACGTGCATGTGTTTCCATCTACTTTCCTATCCCGATGGTGACAGTGTTCCAGTCGGTGGCGATCACGTTCCGGTGACGATCCTTGGCGAAGCACAGTTACAACACGTGGTATCGGAGCCGCGGTTGACCGGAAACGGTTGTGTTCGTCAGTGAGTAGGTGTAGAGCACGTCGGGTGACCTAGATCACCAACTTGGAGAAGGAGGCATTGTGAACCAAGATATCGTTGAGATGGGCGACAAGGAGTCCATGGATCAGGCGTTCAATCAGGCTGCAGGCAATCTAGTCTGGCCGATGCTCACTCGAATGAATTACCAAGAGTGGGTGTCCCATGTTCAATTCAATCTGGAAGGCATCTTCCTCTGGGATGCAGTCGAGGCACATCCGGCCAAGGTGGAACGGCGGCATGATCGGTTGGCTCTCGGGACCATGCTGCGTGGCGTTCCACAAGAGATGCATTCGATGCTCCTGAACAAGAAGACTATGAAGGAGGCTTGGGAGGCTATAAAGAATATGGGACTCGATGCGGTCAGTGAAGGAGGCTAATGCTCGAAAAGGCTTTGGTTGAATTCGAATCCCTTGCGTTCAAGCCAGGAGAAGCGATAGATGAGTTTGCCACGCGTATAACCAAGCTCGTCATAGATTTGAGGGGTCTTGGGGAGGAGAGCATCACCGATCAGAGGATGGTGAAGAA
Source organism: Hyparrhenia diplandra (assembly GCA_015847255.1). NCBI lineage: Eukaryota > Viridiplantae > Streptophyta > Magnoliopsida > Poales > Poaceae > Hyparrhenia > Hyparrhenia diplandra. Next base: position 798,842 of record JADLZK010011506.1, on the reverse strand, counting down.
GTTTCTCCATGTCATCCCACCACATTATGGCCAGATTGCCATGGCCGTTGAAATCACGAAGGACGTGAGCAAGCTGAGCATTGAGGAGCTCATCGGGCACTTACGTGCCGCGGAGGAGAGGTTCGAGTCCTCAGTGGATTAGGTGGTGGAGAACCTGTTGACAGATGAGGCGTGGATGCCCCGAAACAAAGCCGTATGAAGGAGTCCATCCTCGATGTCCCGCTCAAAGGGCGGTGGACAACACTATGTCAAGAAAGAGCAGGCTAGGGCACGGGGCAGCGGTGATGCACGTGACTCCGGTGGAAAGCTCATGTCGATGGGCACGCCACGACGGAAAGGCAAGTGTTACAAGTGTAATCTCTATGGGCACCTTGCAAAAGAGTGCAAGTCCAAGAAGAAGCAAGAGCTGTAGGAGGCTGCACATCATGCCGCTTGGGATGTCGAAGCGGAAGCGCTCCTGGTGGCGTAGGTCTGCACAATGGTGGGGGTGCCAGCAGCTGATGAGCAGCGCATGTTCTTGAATCAAGAACGTGTGTTACCGATAGACTACTGGGATGATGAGTGGATACTCGACACCGGGGCCACAAATCATATGATAGGTTCTTGGGGAGGCGCTGACAAATCTCAATGAGTCGGTGCGTGGAGCCGTTAACTTTGGAGATGGGTCCATGGTGGAGATACGGGGCATTGGAGCTGTGACCATCACCGGGAAGAACAAGGACCATCGGGTTCTCAGTGAGGTATATTATATTCCTTCCCTAAAATGTAATATCGTCAGTCTTGGTTAGTTGGAGGAAGCTGTCTATCGAGTTGAAATAGACCATAGGGTCCTTGAGGTGTTCGAGCACACTTGCACAACAGGCAAGCTGCGAGGAGTGGTGATCCGGTCAGAGAGGAAGAATCGCTTGTACACGTTGAAGCTGAACCTCACTCCACTGGTCTATTTAATGAGCAAGATGGAAGAGACATCATGGCTTTGGCATGCCAGGTATGGGAACCTGAATTTTTGGTCTCTGCATGACCTAGGTGCTAAAGCAATGGTGGAAGGGACCTCAGGTCAGATGTTTTGAGCAAGTATGCGACGGGTGTGCTCTTGGGAAGCAATAGCACCGTTCCCATAGGCCTCGACATTTAGAGCAATGGCCGGGCTTGATTTGGTGCATACTGACCTGTGTGGTCAGATCACGCCATCCACCCCGGGTCACAAGGCATATTTTCTGTTCGTCGTTGATGATTTCAGTCGATACATGTGGCTGAAGTTACCCTCATCCAAGGCTAAGGCATTTGGGTGTCTGAAGAAAGTGTTGGTGGCGGCCGAAGTGGAATCTGGCCGTCGTCTAAAAAGTTTCAGGTCTGATCGAGGAGGTGAGTTTAACTCAGCTACTACGATCTCGTGCTGTCTGGAAAAGGGGATCAAGCACTACAAGACTACACTATACACGCCTCAACAGAATCGAGTCATTCAGCGACACAATCAAACTGTTGTTGAGATGGCTCGTTGTCCGCTCAAGACCATGCGAGTCTTTGGGCAAGTTTTGGGGGAGGCGGTGAAGACGGTAGTGTACATCTTGAACCGATCACCAACGAAGAGCTTGAATCAAAAAGACTCCAAATGAATCCCGGTATGGTAAGAAGGCGAGTGTTAAGCATATGCTATCGAGGGATGACTAATTAAGGTATTTGACAGGTCAATCCCAAGCGTATTTCTCGGCTATGAACCGGGAATGAAAGGCTATTGAGTGTATGATCTAGTGAGCGATAAGCTTATGCTATCGAGGGATGTGGTCTTCGATGAAAAAGAGACATGGAATTGGGGGGAGAAATCCAGCAATCCTAGTGATGAAGCGTGGCGGCACCGGTTTCCTTAGTGTTCAATGGCCTAAAACCGATCATGTTCATCATTCGACAACGGACAACAATTTGGCTCGTGGCGCGATTCATCTTACATTTGGTGCTGCCCGACATCACTTACTGGCGGCTTTGGTGCAATTCCACTTGAAGATGATGGGGATGTCCTAGCACACCACCGATACCCGATTGGATGCTATCGAGGGATTGACACTGACCTACAACACGTTCGGTGGGCAACCCCACCATCAGACACATCTACTGATTCAGATGGAGGACCTAGGAGGTATAGGACCATTCCAAACTTGCTAGAAACCACCAATGAGATCCACGACATGGAGTATAGTGGGTTGTGTTTAGTAATAGCTGAAGAACCAAGGTCGGTGAAGGAGGCGATGAAAGAACAATCTTGGGAGACAAAGCGGTGCAAGAAGAGATCACGGGCTATTGAGAAAAATCGAACGCGGGAAGTTTTAGAACTTCCACCAAAGCAAAAAGGCAATTGGCCTCAAGTGTGGTTTCAAAGTAAAGAAGAATCCGAAGGGAAGATAGTTAAGCACAAGGCTCGATTAGTGGCAAAGGGCTATGCTTAGCAACAAGGTGTCGATTTTGATGAGGTTTTTGCACCTATGGCTAGAATTGAAACTATGAGGTTTCTGCTGGCATTAGCTGCTCAAGTTGGATGGCAGGTACACCATATGGATGTTAAATCCGCTTTTCTGAATGGAGACCTGACTGAAACTGTTTTTGTTCAACAACCTCCTAGTTTTGTGGTCGGCAAGAGTGACAAAATGTTGAAATTGAAAAGGCACTGTATGGGTTGAAGCAGGCACCGAGGGCCTAGAATTTCAAGCTTGATAGGGAGCTGTCGAGTCTTGGCTTTGTGAGAAGCAAATATGAGCATGTTGTATACAGAAGATCAGGCAAGGCCTCATTCCTACTTGGGGCTACTTATGTTGATGATCTAGTAATCTCAGGACCAAATGTCAATGACATTGTTTAGCTTAAAAAGGAGATGTAGAAAAAGTTCAACATGTGTGATTTGGGCCTACTAAGCTATTACTTGGGAATAGAAGTGAAGCAAAGTAGTGATAGAATCACATTGAGTTAGAGTTCTTATGCACTGAAGATCTTGGAAGTGGTAGGGATGTCAAACTGCAATCCTTGTGCTACACCAATGGAAGCAAGGCTCAATCTCACAACATCTATAGAGGATGATGTGGTGGATCCTACAACATATAGAAGTATAATTGGAAGCTTTGAGGTGCATAGTCAACACCAGACGTGATCTTGCACACTCGGTTGGTGTGGCTAGCAGGTACATGGAAGCTCCGGCTAAGGAACATTGGGCAGCTGTGAAGCATATTTTGAGGTATCTGAAGGGTACTGTTGAGCTTGGCTGCAAGTATGATCATGGCACTGCACAGAAACCATGCTTGCTTGGTTATAGTGACAGTGACATTGCAGGTGACAATGGAGACAGGAAAAGCACCACTAGTGTGGTGTATCTTCTCAGGAACAGTTTGGTCACTTGGGCTTCACAAAAATAGAAAGTTGTGGCTCTTTCATCTTGTGAAGCTGAGTATGTGGCAGCAGCAGCAGCAACAACAGCTTGTCAGGGGGTTTGGCTTAGCAGGCTGATCAGTGACTTGTTGGGAACAAAGGAGATGCCGGTGAAATTGTTGATGGACAACATGTCGGCCATTGCCCTGAGTAAGAATCCGGTACACCATGATAGAAGCAAGCATATAGATGTCAGATATCACTTCATTCGCGAGTGTGTCGAGCAAGGCAAGGTGGAGATAGATCATGTCAGAACTGAGGAGCAGCTTGCTGATATTTTCACCAAGGCATTGGAAAGGGTGAGGTTCTTGGAGCTTCGTCAGGCACTCGGCATCGTTAAGGTGCATCAAGTTTAGGGGAGTTTGTTAGCTAAACTAGTGCACACATTATGTAATCTTTTGTTCCAAGATTGAATCCTAGGTCTGTAAGACAGGGGAGGGGCATGATCGCTGGTGCGCTAGATCATGACTCCACATGAGTCGGTCGCTAGGATCACGTCACGTGAGTCACGCACGCGGTGCGTGCCGCGGTGAAATGGTGCGCGCATGACACATGTTGTGGCGCGGTGGATCGTGAGCGCCTGTGCCCAAGATCGTGTCATGAGTCTATATATATACATGAATAAACGACCGAGAACATCACGATGTTGTGGTGGCAAAAACCCTAACACGTCTCGTGTGCAAGTGTTTCCATCTACTTTCCTATCCTTGCGGTGACCGCGTTCCACTCAGAGACGATCATGTTCCGGCGACGATCCTTGGCGAAGCTCAGTTCCAACAGCCATCATGGATCCGGTGAGGTAGGCCTTCGCTCCCTCCTCGCTCCACCGATATAGGGTTCCAAGAGCTCTCCCCTTCTTCTGCACAAGGGTTGTGGTGTCTATATTCCCAATGCCTCTTAAGCCTAGATTGAAAAGCTTTTGTTTGAGAGATAGCTCAACCTAAGAACCTAACCAGTCTTGCATGTGTGTGTACCTGTTGTCTCTTTTATTTTCCTAGCACAGTTTCTCTTCATTTTTATAGCTCCCATGTGGTAGCCTTATAAATTCTTTGTTCACAGTACAACTACATGCTAGCGACTACAGATGTATGCGTTATTATAAGGCCAGTCTCAATGGAGAGTTTCACCTCCCGGTTTCCAAGATGTTAAACTTTGGCATGAAATAGACGTCTCCCTCAATGCATAGTTTCATTGCACAGTTCATATACTCAAGGGTCCCACAACCTCTCTCTCATTGCTTGGTTTAATTGCATAGTTGCATGGTGAAACTCTATTTGTGTCTCAATGGGGGTTTCACACAGTTTCCAACGCATGTGAAACAGTGCCCAAAGGTTTTACCATGGTGAAACTTTTTCCTTCTCTCTCCTAGGGGTTTTATGCAAAAAGTAAAATTTTGCTGATGTGGCGCTGCATTTAATGTGAATGAAATATATGAAACTTCCATTGAGACTGGCCTAACCTGGCATGAGGTTCGCGAACACAGCTGTAAATCTCACCTCAATGTGGGAACAAGGCTTTACATTTTGGTAGTCAGTAGTAAATCATGATAGCTATGTATTATTCTTTTCTCCTCTTGTAAAACAATGGGTGCCTGTTGTCATGGGAGCTGAGAGAGCCAGGATTCTTTCAGCAGGAAAATAACAAGGAAAATTATACTTGAAAGCAGATAACTATATCATGACAAAATTACGTACGATATAAACTGACCGTATGCCAGTAAATTGATGAAAAAAAAAGAACAGCGGCAATTGTCTGATTCAATAAAATTACGACATAGTGGTCTGCTATTCATTCACTAATTAATAGGATTCTTTTATCAAATGAATGACAGCAAATTTATACACAAAAGTAGACAACTACAACGACAAAAGAACAGCCAAGAATGAATAATGACCATGCGTGTAAATTGAAGAAACAGGGAGCAGTGGTATTCATTAATCTCAAAACCAGACGACGGCTAAAAAGAACATACTTAGATATTGGGTTCTAACCGGGCCAGTTCATGTGTGCTTTGGACCAGATTTTAGTCTTTCCAAAGAATACCATACATTTGGTGATGTATGTAACCCATTATACTTCACAGAAAATTTAGCCCAGCCCAGTAAGGATAAAGCTTTGTATTGTTTGGCGCTGTGTAGTCCCCCTATCAGCTTCTGACAGCGGATCTTAAAAAAAGTGAAGCTATCTAAAATTATCCATTTAACTATAATGACTAATGATATTAGCTAATACTAAATCAATTAATTCATAGAAACTGCTTCTCTGTTTTGTTCTAGAGTCCATACGTAGTGTTTCTTGGGTACTTTTCTTCATCTCCTGTAACAATTCCTGAAAATTCTGAAATTCCAACACCAGCAGCAACAAGCATTCGCAGCCTATTTCAAGGTGGTCAGAGAAACTAGGAGAGTGGTCGTGATAGATTCTGGGTTGTCCGACGACTCTGCTGCCTCAGGCAGGCAGAGGTTACCCGGCCGTCTGGCGACTTGCTAAAAATATTCAAAAGCTTGCATCTCTGCCAGACGACACTCAAGTCTCTGGTCACCCGGCAAAAATGGAGGCCAAACTTGTGGTTAGAAATTGTACGCACACAACTTGTAGCCCACGAAGATCCCTTGTCCACACAGTTGGTTTACTCATCTCGTATATAAAGGCTGAGGCACAATTCGGCAAAGACGTCTGTCCCTTGCAAATCAAAACAGAGCAATACTGATGGCCCCAAACAAGATCATTGTGGTGGTGGTTCTCCTCCTTTCTGCGTTTCTTGTAGCCGCGTGGGTTGCAGAAGGAGCCTCAAAAGGGGCGCTTAACTTCTATGATTCGTGCATGGAGGCGTGCGCCAAAGAAGGCAAAGCGGGTATGGTATGCCGCTCGAGGTGCGGCCTGTTTAAATGAAGGCTTGGAGAGGAAGTGAAATACTTGATGTAGTAGCTAGCGCACCACCAATGCATACGCTGGTGCGTCACTGGTCATATATGACTGCAGCCATTTCTATTAGGCGATGGCCTCGATTCTTTTGGTTTCCACAAGTATCCTATGTTTCTATTCCATCTTGTATCCTACCGTCTTGTTAAGAGATTGACGATGACACCGCTTTGTGAGCTTCCATCATGCACGCAGGGCGACATTGTGTGTTCCTCAAAAATACAATTTCCTACCTTTTTTTTCTGCTCGATCCAATTGGGTGGTGCTGGTGGCCAGTGCTGATTTATTCTGAGAGAAAGATCTTGTTGGCTGGCTATCTTGTGAGAGAAAATGCTGCTGATTTCTTTGGTGGTAGCGCCCGGTAGTCAAGCGAACAGGGCGCAGTTCAGCGAGGTGGACATGGCGCGGCGGTGAGGTTTCATGGCGAGGTTGGCAGGAGGATGGACGAGATGGCGCAGGGTCCGTGGATGTACCAGTGCCTCAGCCTCAAGATGGCGTGATGATGCTGGCACGAGTATGTGCTGTATTTAGGATTTGTGGATTTGGGGCTGTAGAGTTCAGAGGAAGTCAGAGCACGTGTTTGTGTTACATGCACAACTGTACATCACAGAGGTGTTTTCACAAGTAAAAAAAATAGGAAAAAAGGTAATTTGTGGCTGCAAGCAAGTGGTATTCATAGCGTCGATGATTTCTATATTTGGTCTATTGCATCAACCCGTGCATTAGCTAAGAGCAATCCATTGGTTTTCTGTAATTAGCTTGTTATTAAACCAATCCAGTTAGCAAGTTAATAAAATAAGATAATAAAATAAGTAACAGTCTCAATTTAGTTATCTTTCCAGTAGTTTTCTATATTAGTTTACTAAACAATTTTACATTGTAACCCTAAACTATTTGTAACTAAGTAAAACTCTGTTAACAGTTCCTTTGTCTCATGCCATTTTCTCACATGGAACGTTTATTTTTCTTAATTTATTCATGGATCCTGTTTACTCCCATCTCCTGAGTAAAACCCGGCTGGGGAGCAGATACAAAGTTCCTCTTGACCGCAAAGACTTACGAGTTGAAGAGGATATTTGGCAACATTCACTACTACACAAATGATTTTGGAGTTATTGCCATTTTATTAATCGAGGCAGTTAAAAAAAATCCTATCGCCTCGTTTAATGCCTACTATTACCCGCCTCTATAAATCCATTTATGAAGGCAAACATCTTAATGCAACCGCCTCGAAGAATAGTCTATTTTTTAGAGTTTGTTGTTTTGAGCTAGCAGCCTCCATAAATCCATTTTTGGAGGCAGGCAAAAGTATAAGGCCCACATCAGAAAGGTCAAACCCCAATAGGCCCAGCAACGCTGGCCAGGTTATAACACCTCCAGCGACAACGGGCAAGATCCAGCGGCGCCGGGCTGCTCGGCTCGTCCAGGCACAGATGCGGCGACAACAGATCTAGGACAACGGCGATGAAGTATCTAGGACGGTGCTGCGTGGCTGAGCAAGATGTCGGGCCCTAGATTGGCGTGACACATGTCTCGTATTTTTAATATTTTAGGTTGATTTACCTACACTAGCATGGTGTGCACTTGGTTAGTACACATTAACCAAGTCCATTGCATGGATCCGGACTTAATGCCCGCCTTGGTAAAGTTATTTTTTTGAAGAGACGGGAGGGGCCAGGCACCCTACAGGGAGATTATATTAAAAACAGAAACAAAAGGTACAAGAGTCTACAAAAGTTTCCTTATGATACAAAAAGGAAACGAAGAAAATAAAACTGAACCTTAAAGGTAAATCAAGTCTAGGGATTGCAGCCATTGATAAAGAATAACAGAAGAGCTTGGTTTAACTCAAAGCGTCACTAGGTATAATTCAGTGAAGAACCTTCTTCTGCAGTCTATCAAACTTAGCTGATTGACATTAAAGATCAATTCATTTTTAGCTGTCCAGATAGACCAGCACATTAGGATGATTGCTTCCATGAAGAACTGTGTCTGCAATTGAGATCGAAGGTTACTAAGGTTTTCAGAGACCCCCTCATCTGAAGTTTCTAGGTTAATGATGCCCCAACAATCTTGGGCAAACTGACAGTGAAAGAATAGATGGGTCACAATTTCTTCAACCCCAGCAATCTTGGTAAAGTATTATTGTTTGCCTCAATAATTATTTGTAGTAGTGATTTTATTTTTAAGAGCTCTTTTATCAATGTCTTAGAGGTGACATTTTTTTTTTTTTTTTTTACTAATCAAAATACGAAATTGTTTTACTTATCTCAGTACTGTTGGATCACCCGAAGCACTGCTCGGTCCATTCCCTACTCTATAGTCTTCATATATATGGTTACTGCAGTAAACTCTGCGTGCGAGGCAACACCATTTCTAGTAGAAGCACACCCTCGAGGATAGTTCCAAGCTGTGCTTCTGGTAGTGAAGGGATTGGCCGCAACAATTGTGTAGATATACTGTGCTGCTACTGGATGGTGCTGTGGACATGAGCACAGTGGAATGGAACACACATAATGATTGTGTGCTAGCTGTCTATATTCCCAATGCCTCTTAAGCCTAGATTGATGCTTGAAAAGCTTTTGCATGAGACATAGCTCGACCTATAAGACCCTACCACTCTTGCATGTGTGTGTGCCTGTTGTCTTTTATTTCCCAGGCACAGTTGCTCTTCATTTTTATAGATCCAATGTGGTAGCCCTTCATCAATTCTTTATTCACACTGCAACTAGATGGAAGCGAGTACACATGTATGCAGTACCAGTGCTTCAATGCATTATTATATCCTGGCATGAGGTTCACGAGCACCTCCATAAAGTTCACCTCAATGTAACAACAAGGCTTTGTTATTTTTTTGTAGTAAGTGGTAAATTATGATAGCCACGCATTAATCTGATATTCTTCTATAAAAAATGGTAAGAGAGCTATCTATTCAGTAATAGGGTTCTTTTAGCAGAAAAATAGTAGGAAAATTTATACTCGAAAGCAGATCACTATATAATGAAAAAATTACGACATAGAATATATGACCATGCCAGTATAAATTGATCAAATAAGAACAGCAGCAATTGTCAGCTATTAATTCATTCATTAAAATTACGACATAGTTGTCTGATATTCATTAATTTATTATACATGAAATCTTTGCACGAAAGCAGACAACTACAACGATAAAACAACAGCAAGAATGAATAATGACCATGCGTGTAAATTGATGAAACAGGGAGCAGTAGTACTCATTAATCTCAAAACCAGTCGACGGCTAAAAGAACATATTTAGATATTGGGTTCTAACCGGGCCAGTTCATGTGTGCTTTGGACCAGATTTTAGTCTTTCCAAAGAATACCCATACATCCTGTGAAGTTCATGTAGCCCATTATACTTCACAGAAAATTGAGCCCAGCCCAGTAAGGATGAAGTTCTGTATTGTTTGGCGCTGTGTAGTCCCCCTATCAGTTTGTGAGTACGACTAACCAACTTCTGACAGCGGAGTTTCAGTCAACAAATTCATAGTATGTACTATAATCAGAGATATGTGGTTCCTTCTTTTATTTTTTACATGTGCAGCTTGGTGTATCTGGTGACTTTATTAATCTCAAGATTTATACTTAATCAGTCTTTAGGATCAGAGGTGTCCATATGGATATGGGTAGAACGTGTGTGCGTGTGCTCATAGAGGGTCAATGTGCATACAAATACGCATAATATTTTGTAAAAAACTACAATGGGTGATTTATGAATTTCCGGAAGTTAGCAAATGCTATGAAAATTATTTTTGACTAAACGTTACTACATGTAGACGTTAGCAAATGCTATGAAAATTATGTTCAGTAAATGGTGGCAGCAGCAAGTCTGAATGCCAGAGAACCGAAATAATTCTGACTTGCTTCTCCAATAGATGACTCGTACGTCTTAAAATGCACCACTACTTCTTATCAAGTATCGGTTGAATACATTTTATAGTATCATGCCAGGTTAACATTAGAGAAACAATGTCATGAAAAACATGGATCTTGGATACCCTGAATCTGCTAGTAGAGATGTATTTACATAGACAGTTTTCGTCTTACCCCATCCTCAGCACAAATATATTTTGGAATCATTTTTTTTTTTTTTAAAAGGTCATCATTACGTGGAGAAATGACCTAAACCAAAGTAATATTACTCAAAAAGTATGTAACTACATTTTCATTTGAAATCATTCGAGTCATGTAAATTCTACTTAAGGTTAATGATTTCAAAATTAGTAGTTTTATGAATTTTCATACGACCATCGAATGAAGAAATGACATCAATCATGGCTGTAGTAGTAAATGAGATCTCAAAGTTCATTTTTCAATTTTTTGAATTTGAATTCGTTTGGTTCTCAAATGGGGACTGTAATATTTATTCAAATTAATGAATATATGAACCACTTAGTCACAAGTTACTCAAATAGCCTATCGACATGGTATTGGTTGTTGGGATTCTTCCTGGTTAAAAGAAAAATAGATTTACAATGTAAATTTCACATGTGGTTCTCTAGTGACATCCAGTAAAAAATAGATTTGCTATGTAATATTACAAGGGTTCTCTGATGATACCCAGCGAAAAATCCATCACCAGACAAAATCGTGACTTGCCCTCCATTAAAATATACAAAGGATAAGCAATGATATCCAACTCATATTAGCAGTGCTACAACAACAACATAGTCTTTAGTCTCAAGCTAGTTGGGGTAGGCTAGAGATGAAACCCATATGAAACAGTATAAAAGAACGTAAAAAGGCAGAGAACAAAAGATAAAGATAGGGCAGATAGAACAAGAAACAAAGTCATGGTTCGAGCACGTTGATAACTAGCCTCCATGCGCTCTGTCTAAAGCTAAATCCTTGAAGATATTCCACTCTTTAAGGTCTCTCTTAACCGACTCATCCCAAGTTAGTTTAGGTCGACCTCTACCTCTCTTTACATTATCTACCTGCTCTAGAACTCCACTACGCACCGGCGCCTCAGGAGGCCTCCGTTGGACATGTCGAAACCATCTCAACCAATGTTGAATCAATTTCTCCTCGATAGGAGCCACACCGACCCTATCCCAAATATCTTCATTCTGAACTCTATCCCTTCTAGTATGCCCGCAAACCAACACAACATACGCTTCTCAGTCACACTCAGCTGCTGGACATGTTGCCTTTTTGTAGGCCAACATTCAGCACCATATAGCATCGCCGGGCAAATCGCTGTCCTATAGAACTTTCCTTTCAAACTTACGTGGCACCCTCTTGTCACATAGGATGCTAGAAGCTTGACGCCACTTGAGCCAACCTGTTGCGATTCTATGTCTAACATCTTCATCAATGTCACTATCATTCTATAACATAGATCCTAAATACCAAAAAGTATTCTTCTTGGCCACCACTTGTCCATCCAGGGTAAAGTCCCCATCCTTGTGCCTAGTCGGGCTAAAGTCGCACATCATATACTCGGTCTTGGTCCTACTCAGTCTAAACCCTTTCGACTCTAGCGTGTGCCTCCACAGCTCCAACTTCCTATTTACCCCTGCTCTACTCTCGTCCACTAGCACCACATCATCAGCAAAGAGCATACACCAAGGGATATCACCCTGTATATCCCTTGTGACCACATCCATCACCAGAGTAAATAAATAAGAGCTTAGCGCTGACCCTTGATATAGTCCTATGTTAATTGGAAAGTCACTGGTATCGCCATCACATGTTCGAACACATGTCGTCGCATCCTTGTACATATCCTTGATGAGGGTAATGTACTTAGTTGGGACTTTGTGTTTTTCCAAGGCCCACCATATGACGTTTCTCGGTACTTTGTCATATGCCTTCTCGAGGTCAATAAAGACCATGTGCAAGTCCTTCTTCTGCTCCCTAAATCTCTCCATCAACTGTGGTACTAAGAAAATCGCCTCCATGGTTGACCTCCCGGGCATGAACCCAAATTGGTTTTGGGTCACACTTGTCAGCCTTCGTAGGCGATACTCGATAACCCTCTCCCAAAGCTTCATCGTATGGCTCATCAGCTTAATCCCCCGGTAGTTAGTACAACTTTGAATATCTCCCTTATTCTTGAAGATTGATACTAATATACTTCGCCTCCATTCTTCAGGCATCTTGTTCGACCGTCATAATAGCAGTGATAATTGACAAAGAATTTATCAATGGTATTCAGCTAATTAGCAGAGACAACTGACAAGCCTCTCCTATCAAGATATCAATTTGCATGGGGTAGATGGTGGTTTATCGAACTAGTCTATACAACCCTTGAGATTCACTAAGCTTTGGGGCTAAACACCTACCGCTCCATTACTATTGTTAATATCAAACACGGTTTGACCATTGGCTCCCAAGATGTGCCTCTATGCTCCACCCATGCTGCCCTCTTTTCCCACACCACCCAACCTTCTTTCTTAGCAGTTTTGATTTGCGTCTACGGCCGAGACTAACTAATGCTGCTAGCTAACAGCTAGAAAGCTTGCTTTCTTCGTTGCAGGAAGTCCATCTCAACAACGACCGCCTAGCAAGCCCACTGGACGACCGTTCAAGACCAGAGACGCGTACGCGTCGTTGGAAATTGCTGGTGACGCTGATGGCGTACATGGTAACAGAATCACGGAAGACAAGGGTGCTGAACAAAGTCAAAATATTTACTTGGCTTTATTTTAAAAAATCGTCTCAACACAAGAGTCAATTTGCTTGCAAAGCATGTGGTCGATGGCGAAACCTGTGAGCGATGTTTAAAACATATGGAGGGCAGAGATCACGTCTTCTTCGGCTGTGCCAAGAGTGCCCTCATTTGGACCAAAATCGGAATGGGTGCCGTGATGCAAATGTCAGATGACAATATCTGGATAGCAAGTACTCCGTCGGGGCTCTAGGCATCACTCTAGCCGTTTATCTTGTTTACAATCTTATGGCGGATATGTTATGGCCGTAACGGCCATGTCTTTCGGCATGAACCCTTATGTTCCCTGTTAGTTTTGACTAGGGTTGGTGATGATTTGATAGTCTGGCAAAAGCGCTTGCCCCATGATCTTGTAAATGACCTCCTTGGCTGGTGGACGCACATATGTTCTTGTAATGCTGTGGACTCGTAAACTCTTGCTTGGGCCCTGCTTAACCAGGGTGTGAGTGTTTTATTTTTGAATGAAGGGTGGGGAAACTCCCCCAACAACAAGAACAACATAGCCTTTAGTCCCAAACTAGTTGAGGTAGGCTAGATATGAAATCCATATGAAACAAGTAAAAAAAAGACCACACAAACAAAGGCATAAGACAAAATGTAAAGATGGTAGATAGAAAAGAAACAAAGGTCATGGTTCAGGCACGCTGATAGCTAGCCTCCATGCGCTTCTATCCATAGCTAAATCCTTGGAGATATTCCACTTCTTAAGGTCTCTCTTAGCCGGCTCGTCTCAAGTCGGTTTAGGTCGACCTCTACCTCTCCTTACATTATCTATCCGCTCTAAAACCCCACTACGTACTGGCGTCTCAGGAGGCCAAACTCTCCGACCGGTTATATTTAAAAAAAAAACATTGGAGGTGTCCTTACTCCACTTTATTTCACCCACCCACCTCCTCACCCTATTATTTTGTTCGTTGCCCATCCGCATCTATTTCAAGGTGGCTCAGCGGTAGATCGTCCCACTGTTGAAGAATGTAAGGTAGCGAAACTAGGAGAGTGGTCGTGATAGATTCTGGGTTGTGCGACGACTCTGCTGCCAGGCAGGCAGAGGTTACCCGGCCGTCTCGATGTCTGGCGACTTGCTAAAAATATTCAAAAGCTTGCATGTCTGCCAGACGACACTCAAGTCTCTGGTCACCCGGCAAAAATGGAGGTCAAACTAGTGGTTAGAAATTGTATGCATCCACACAACTAACATCATCTTCTATATAAAGGTTGAGGCCCAATTGAACAAAGTCGTCCGTCCCTTGCCAATCAAAACAGAAGCAATACTGATGGCCCCAAACAAGATCATTGTGGTGGTTCTCCTCCTTTCTGCGTTTCTTGTGGTGGAAAGATTGGCGTGGGTTGCTGAAGGAGCCTCCAAAGCGGATAAAGCTTGCATCGAGGACTGCAGCAAACAAACCAAGGCTCCAGCGTTGAGGAAGTACTGCCAAGAGTTGTGCACCAAGCATAAAGGAAGGCCTATAGACGAAGTTAAAGGTACTTGATCAAGTAGGTTGTATACGCTGGTGCGTCGGTGATCATATATGACTGCAGCCATGTCTATGAGGCGATGGCCTTGATTCTTTTTGGTTTCCACTAGTATCCTAAGTTTCTGTTCCATCTTGTATCCTAGCTTCCTGTTAAGATATCGTCGATGACATTGTGTGTTCCTGAAAAATACAATATTTACTCTGTTCTGTGGGTTTCTTCTTTTGTTCTGCTCCGATCCCATTGAGCTTGGTAGCCAAGCATCCAGCCTCAGCAACTACGTTAAGAACAACGCCTAGCTAGTTAGCTACGAACAATGGGTTTTAGTATGTAGGCCGATGTTCAACCGTAAGCACTAGTTTGGACACCATTGGTTTTTGAAAATGTCCCATTTGCCTATGACGACGATCATGAATATTACCGTATGCTTGACGTAATCACTGGGCGTGAGTAGAGCTGCCTATCTTGCATGACAGTACAAGAAGTCAGGAGGAAATAAACTGAACATCAGCGTCACCAGCTGCAACCAGGCCACAACGCAGGCGCCAACTACGCTGGCCGAGGAATGCAACCTTGATCTGAGACTGCCAACGGGACCAAATAGCAGCAGCAACGGCAGCAGCTACGATGCCGAGAGGCGGCAGGGGAAGCGGCTCAAGGTGTCGTCCAACTCGGACTCCAGTGCGACCGCGGTGTCATCGACGTTGACGGACTCCGAGCTGGCACAGTTCAGGGAGGTTGACGTGGCCATGCTGGCGGTGAGGTTTTACGGCGAGGTTATTAGGATGATGGACGACACGGGTAGCGTCCGTGGATGTACCAGTGCCTCAGTCTGAAGATGGCGCGTGATGATGCTGGGGACTAGTACATGCTGCTGTATGTAGGATTTGAGGATTTGGGGGTTGTGGAGAACAGAGTTCAGAGGAAGACTTGTGTTACATGCACAACTGTACATCACAAAGGTGTTTTCACAAGAAAAAAAAAGGGGAAAAAGGGGGTAATTTCTGGCAGCAAGCAAGTGGCATTCGTAGCGTATGATTGATTTCTATATTGGTCTGGTCCATCAACCCGTGCATTAGTCCAACAGTTATGCAAATGAGTTTGGCATTTGCATTTTTTTGCCAAAAAACTTTAAAATCATGCTCCAACAATTTGGCAAATTGCTTTGGCATTTTAGTGAGTTTGGCAATTTTTCCCCCCTCCTGGCGCAAAAATGCGCGTCGTGGCCTTTGGCAAACGCGCGGTCGCGCGGCTCGGCGGTTTCTCTCCTGCGCGCCTTGGACTCTACCTTCCGCTGCCGTGGAGACGGAGGTGGAGGCGAGCAGCCTGGTGGAGTTCACCCGCCAGGGCAGGAAGACCGTCCAGCTGGAGGTGGAGCAGGACATGGAGGGCGGTGAGAACGGCACCTACGTGATGCGGGCGAACCTGACACACTCCCTGAGCATCGAGATGGACGCCGAGGCTGAGGGGCTGTTCCATGGCGAGACGAAGGTGGTGGACGAGCAGGCCGCCGTGGGGTGGATGCTGCCCCTGACCTGCAGTGTCCCTGTTGCCATGCACCGGCGGGGCCGTCGCCCGGGAATTGATGGTCTGCCCAGTCTTGTGATCTTCCGTGTGTCCCCTTCTCTCTTGCAATCTTTTCAGATCTTTGCCAGTTCTTGGAACAGGGCTCTTGCTTCCTCCTGTAAATCCGGATCGATTAAGGTCAGGATGCTCTGATCTGTGGACGACTCAAGAATCGGGGATTGCTGTGATTGCTGTAGTTGCTGCTCTAGGAGCGGCAGCGTGGAGGGCGCCGACGGCCCAAGGCTGCCATTACTCTGCCTCAAGCTATAATCGATTTTCTCTATTTTGTCTCTGGCCGCTCGGAAGTGTCCAGGTTGGATAGAGCTTGAATCGATTGGGGACTGCTGGGTCAAGAGCTGCTGCATCTGTTGGGTGATTGACTAGTGCTTGTCGCGAGGTACTAGTTCATCCCGTCTGCCGGCGGTAGGATTTCCATGGGATTGAATCGACACTAGCTTGCTCGACATGGAGATCGGCGAGGATAAGGTGCTCGGCGTCGTGGCCGGCGCCATGGCTCGGTTAACCATCCTGGGGTGTCACCCGAGCATGGAGGCCGAGCATGGAGGTGGTCTTCCTCGTCGCCGGGCGCGTTCCACGTCGTGGCATACCATCTCGGCTGCGACAGCTTCGTGATCGTGCAAGCAGGGAGGAACGATGGCGACGTCGAGCCAACTACCGGTCTCTCCTGGGCCCACTTCTTCCATTTGCTAAGCCTAAATTGCCAAAACAGAGATGCTTTTTGTTTGGACTTGACATTTGCATTTCAGATTTGGCAAATAGGAAAATTGCCAAACCAGTTTTGTCAAAACTGTTGGAGATTCTCTAAGAGCAACTTCATATGCTTTTTGTAAATAAGTTGTATTAAACAAATCAATTTAGCAAGTTTATAATAAGACTATAAGATAAGTAGCCGTGTAAATTTAATTTTCTCTCCATTACTTTTCTATATTAGCTTACTACACAATTTTGTATTGGAAACCCTAAACTATTTATAACTAACTAAACATCTTTTAACAGATCCTTTGTCTCATGCCCTTTTCTCATATGGAACCTTTTATTTTCTTAATTTATTCATGGGTCCAGTTAACTCCCATCTCCTGAGTAAAACAGAGGATGCATAGTTCCTATTGACTGCAAAGGCGTAGAGTATATTTGGCAACATTCATCTATACCTACTAATAAAGAGAGAAAATTTCAGTACCACTATTTTTTCACCTCTTTTTTCTGCCGGCAGATTTTTTCTGCCCGCCCGAGCCCTACGCAGATCGCTCGGTCTCGGATCCATGACAGCAAAGGAATGTCGGACCGTCCGTACAGCGCCCGTCTCTTCCCTGTCTTTGGTAATTTTGCAAACAAATCCCTATTCGGCTTGGAGACGGCCTCCTTGTCACCTCACGAGGGCGCCGCCAAAGGCCCATGGTCGAGGCCCAATCGGCGGGGGCGCTGCGCTGTAGGAAGGTGTCTTCTCGAGTCGGCGCCGTGCTTTCGGATCCCACGCGGACTGTTGTTTGCGCGTAGGATTTTGCTCCGCTCCTCGTCATGTCGTCCACGCTGCTCCTTGGCGTGTCGAACCGGAGTGCGGACGCCGCTACGCTCCTTGACAAGTTGGTCGGCGTCGGAGGAGCGGCAAGGCTGCAGGGCCCATCCGTCGCTCACAACAGCACTCATCGGCCGCAGAGGTTCTCTCAGGGAGCATTGCTGCATGTTAACTTCCCTTTGGTTCGGCGAGATGTTGAAGCGCATGTCATCGTCGCCAGCCACAATACACCTTGGCCCTTCCGGCACAGCACCCGTGCAGGTGGCCTGGTCAGCCGAGTGTTCATCTGATTGTTTGTGGGTGCTGATTTCATGGTTTGCCTCTAATTGTGGTTGATATTCCGTGCTTCGTTTTTGTGTTCGTAGCCTGCCGTCGTCTGCAGTTTAGGTGTTTGTTGAAATGTGCGTTCAAGAAAATCTGTAAAGGGAAATCAAGAAAACTAAATATTTACTATCTAATAGCCACACAATGGTATACACAAAATTGTTTATCGTTGGTGCAAAGCATTAAACAGCTTAGAGACAAATCTCCGTTTGCGGGTTGTACAACATGTCTTTATACCTGTTTATATGATAGTTTTAAGATGCCTAGAGACGAATGTGTGTCTGTGGGTTGTATATGCTCTTATACTTGCACATACTCAGAATCGACTTGCACTCTCAATGACATGTTCGATTCAGGTTGTTCTCTATTATTCCTTTCTTTTAAAGGGTTTTTTTCCTTTCTTCTCCAATAATACTCTCTTTGAGAACCGAATCGATTTGGTTCTCCATGGCCTGTTAGCTTTCATTTTTTTCCCTATTTTTCCTATTATAATTTAGCCCATAAATCTTCTTTCTTGTTGTAAAAACAACAACGTCGAGCCTCAACAGATGTTCTAGGGCATGGTGGCTGGCGTCCATGGCCGCGATAGCCGATGTTCAGGTGCAGGCATGCGGCGGCGGTCATCGACAAAAAACTGAATTGTAGTTGGCATTGTTTTCTGTCCAGCAACAGCATTGAATCGTTAAGATAATTAATTTGAATATGACTGGTATTTCTTGGTGGCATTAGTCTGTCATTTATGTATGCTGCATCGGCATATTCAGTTTAATTTAACAATATATGACACAGAAAATCATGACAAGGTTTTAGTTGAAATAAGAATGGTCCTGTGAAGAACCTGTATATCGACCGAGAACTCCTTTGACTGTGGTCCATAATGCCAGTCTCCTTTGACTGGTCAATTGTAGTAATGAAAGAGAAACTCTTCTGGTGTTTTTACGGTGTTTTTTTTTTTTTTTCAAATAAGAGCACATAGCCAGAGCTTGAGTGGAGAACCGTACAACAATAAGTTATGCATCCTGTTGTAACGCGGGGCATGTTTCCTAGTTACTACAAAAATGGTTTTTGGAGTCACGAAATCCGACCACCTCGGTTAATGCCAGAAAAGGTGAAGGCCCAATAGGCCTGGCGAGGCCCGGTGGCCTACTACTGTAGTGCACAAGGGTCACAAGTGTGCCAGGTTCCTCCACCTCCGGCTACAACGAGCAAGATCCAGAAACGCTAGGCCACTCAGCTTGGATGTCCAGGTGCAGATCGGACAGCAGCGGGCTGCTTGGAGTCCTTTCTGTGCACTGGCTTAGTACCATTAACCGAGTCCTTTGCATGGAGCTGGATACAATGCCGGCCTCGATAAAGTATTATTGCTTGCCTCCAATAATTATTTGTAGTAGTGATTTTAGTTTTAAGATCTCTTTTACCAAATTCTTAGAGGTAATACTTTTTTTGCCTTTTACTAATCAAAATAGGAAATTGTTTTACAGAAGTCTGGGAGGTGCTCTAAGTAATTTATGTTTGGTATTCACAACTTATTAAAATTACATATATTTGCTCATTTCCTTTGTCACTTTTGCATCCTTTTTGTTCTTTTTCTAGCCGTACACATAATTCGTGACAATCTAAGAGATTTTTTTATATATCATTTCTAACTTTGGAGCAGAGAGAAAAATTCCAAAATGACAAAGGTAGCCATTGGGGTCTCACACTGTTGGATCAGCCGAAGCGATGCTCATTCCATTCCCTAGTTTTAGACTGGCTGTGGTTACTGCAGTAGACTCCGCATATGAGGCAACACCATTTCTAGTAGAAGCACTACACTGGAGTACGAGGTTGTGCTGTGGACATGAGCACAGTGCAATGGATCACAGACAAGGGGTGTGGTGTCTATATTCCCAATGCCTCTTAAGCCTAGTTCATTCTTGAAAAGCTTTTGTGCGAGACATAGTTGGACCTAAAAACCTAACCAGTCTTGCACGTGTCAGTGCCTGTTGTCTCTTTTATTTTCCTAGCACAGTTGCTCTTCAATTTTATAGCTCCAATGTGGTCGCCCTGCATCAATTCTTTATTCACACTGCAACTTAGATGGAAGCAAGTACGGATGTATGCAGTACCATTGCTTTAATGCATTATTATAGCCTGTCATGAGATTCACGAACGCCTCTCTAAATTTCACCTCAATGTATGAATTGGGCTGTGATATTTTTGTAGTTAGTGGTAAATCATGATAGCTATGCATTATGCTGTTTTTGTCCAGTAAAAATGGTAAGAGAGCTATCTGCTCATTAATATAGGATTTTTCAGAAAGAAAATTATACATGAAAGCAGGCGACTACAACGACAAAACAACAGCCAAGAAAGAATAATGACCATATGTGTAATTGATGAAAGAATCTGCAGTATCCATTAATTACAAAACCAGACGATGGCTAAAAGAACAAACCAATGCAAGCAAGAAATATTAGTGGGTACATATTGAAATATTTGGTCCTAACAGGGCCAGTTCATTTGGGTTTTGAACAGATTTTAGTCTTTCCAAAGAATACCATACATCTGGCCATGTATTTAGCCCATTATACTTCACATAAAATTTAGCCCAGCCCAGTAAAGGATGAAGCATTGTTTGGTGATCTGTTGTCTCATTACCAGCACAAGCCCATACTTCTGACAGTAGAGTATCAGTCAACAAATTGACATTATGTATATAATCAGTAATTTGTGCTTCCTTCTTTATTTATTGTACTGTGTCCAATTTATTGGGGATTCGAGTAAAAAAAATTGAGGTTACCAATTTATTCTTATAGGAAGTAGAAAATCTTCAATTCTCCACCAAGATTTTGTCAACTAAGCTCAGATGATTTCTCCTGAACCATCCAAATTAAATCCTCAAATTCCATGGATAGCGCAATATACTATATTTATTTCCAAATTTTACTATGTTATTCTTCTAGTGGTAGATAACGTGTCCATGGGCAGTGAGACGAATGTTGTGACTTTATTAATCTCAAGATTTATACTTGGGCAGTCTTTAGGAATAGGGATGTCCATATGGGTAGAATGTCTTGGCGCTTGCGCTCATAGACGAGGGTCAATGTCGATATATGTGTAATGTTTGGTAAAAGAATCAGAATTGTGACTAATAATGGATAGTTTATGAATTTCCTGTTATTAATCATTTTAACTAGAAGTTGCTACATGTAGAAGTTAGCAAATGCTATGAATATTACGTTTAGTAAATGGTGTCAGCAGCAAGAGTCTGAATGCCAGATAACCGAATTAGTTCTGACTTGCTTCTCCTGTAGATGACTTGATATTCAACGAAAAAATGGTATTGGTTGTTGGTGTGCTGGCCAGGGACGGATCCCAAGCTTGTATTCTTGTGTCCTAATGTCACTCAAAGCATTTTCCGTGCTTTACTTATTTATAAATGAATACCAATGCAAAAGCCTGTTTTGTTTTGGCCTAATTTTCTGGAATCACAATGCGGTGTGACGGATATGTAACCTAGGGTGGCAGATTTCTGAAATAAACTGAAATAAACTAATTCCCATTTCTGATCCACCAATTCAGTGTATAGGGAGATGCCTCCGATGTCTGAAATAACCTGTTCTGGTCCTCCGTTTCGTTTTAGAGTCCGTAGTGTTTCATGGGTATTTTCCCGTTCTTGTTTCCTTGGAACAATCCTCTGAAAATTCTGAAATTTCAATGGACGGATCACAGTCCCCATTTGCAGTGCCGATTAACTGACGCTCAAATTCCCATGAAAGAGGCAAGAGCCTGACGCACGGTTGAGAGAATTGGAACCATCATGATGCACCTTCACCAAGACATGGTCAGGGAGCAGATCATCAGGATGGCTATCCTAAACTAAGACCAGATGTTCAGGTGACGCGACAGGTACTGACTGGCCGGAGAATGAAAACTTGAGCTGAAACTGGCAATGGGACCAAGCAGCATCAGGAGCTGCGACACCGAGAGGCGGCAGGGGAAGCGGCACTGAAGCAGCTCAAGGCGTTGTCCATCCATTTTTTGCCGCCTGACACGTTGCCGTGCGAATAAGCAGCCTATAACAAGAGAAAATTTACAAGGAAGAGAAGCAGAAGAAATAATAACGCCTATGCAAATCACCTTCTGCAGGTGCTCGTCCAGCGTCGCCGGAACCGCTACAGCACGCCACTCATTGCCGCATCAAGTCCATGCCTTCCCCAAGCCGTCTGACACCAATTGTTGAGCCAAGAAGCGCGTGCGATGCAACACCATTTCTAGAAGTCCATCAGGATATTCCCAAACTGCGTTGCGTTTCTAGTAGTGAAGCTGGGATTATTGGCAGCTACAATTGAGTAGATAGTGTGCTGCTACCAGATTGTGCTGTGGACCTCCGTACCGTCGAATGGAAGACCACAAGGGGTGTGGTATCTATATTCCCAATGCCTCTTAAGCCTAGATTGATGGTTGAAAAGCTTTTGCTCGAGACATAGCTGGACATAGTCTTGCATGTGTGTGTGCACGTTGTCTCTTTTATTTTCCTAGCACAGCTGCTGTTCATTTTTATAGCTCCAATGTGGTAGCCATTATCATTTCTTTATTCACACAGTGCAACTACATGGTAGCGAGCTAGTACATATGTATGTAGTACCAGTGCATTAATGCATTATTATAAATTGACATGAGATACACAAACACCTCTATAAATTTCACCTCCATGTAGAACAAGGCTTTGTTATTTTTGTAGTCAGTGGTAAATCATGATAGCTATAAATTATTCCATTTTTCTATGGTAAAAAATGATGAGAGCTATATATTCATTAATACGATTCTTTCTGCAGAAAAATAAGAGGAAAACTATACCTGAAAAGCAGATAAGTATACAATGACAAAATTACGACATAGAATATATGATTCAAACTGTAATGTTGCGAGTACACGGATCATTTCATCTTGTACTATGTTTAACTGAAGTCCAGGCAGGTGGTTCAGCCTGTGACAGGGGCATCCTGGTGGTGGCCGAAGGACCAGGGACCAAAGATCGTGGATCCAGTGGTGCGGTTCTCCCACTAGCTGGTGGCACAGTGGTTCAGGATTCGTCGAGGACCTCTACATCAGTGTTGCAGCTGACTGGCACACACAGCTAATCCTGTGAGCGTGAAATGAAAGATTAGTATGATTTGTTTCTACACAGTAGTCTTGGAAATTGTACTTCATTTGTATATAGACTGCCAACATGAATAGATTTGACCACTGCTTTATAGAACAATGGCAATGCATAATAGTATCTTCTTTGTTTGGGGGATGGACTTGAATAGGTCAATCATTTGCTTTTTAACTGTCATCTTGCTAAATTTGTTTGGAGTGTGATCAGAGAGATCTGGCACTTAAATGAAAGTCCAGTTTCACTAAGTGATATGACTTATAATTGGGTGTATGGTAGGGGGCCTTTACTAGCCAGACTGATTGTATTTCTTTTTGCTTGTTTTTCCTGGGCGTTACGGGTAACCAGGAACAAAATGGCAATTGAGAAGAAATTTCCAAAGACACATATTGATGTTATATTCTTGGCTATCACATTTCTGCAGAGGTGGTCGGTCCTGCTTAAGGAGAAAGATCGAAGGAGGATGATGATGCTACGAGAAGACATCATTGAATGGACCAGGAACTTCTCTCCGAGCAAGCTTTTTTCTACATATATTGTGGAACTTTAGTTGTTTTTCTGTTGCTTATCATGAACCAGTTCCTTTACTGTTTTGAGGGTGTTGGTACTAGTATTTGGAGCTTTTTTGTATAGCTGGTATCCCCAGCAGCGAATGATGTAACAAAACCCATGTTGGCTTTCTGATAAGCCGAGTTTATAAAGCTCATTTTTAAAAAAAATAATGGTATCTTCTAGGAGTAGGTACTTCCCTTGCTCGACTCAATTGAGACATGGCCAGTTCAGTAATTGGTCAATAGAAGCAAGACATATTATGGTGTTCGGTCCATACTATTGACAGAAAGAGAGTAGTTTTTTAGGTAGGGGCTGATGGCTCAATAGGAGCAAGTGTCTTTGTGATTGTGGAGCCCTCAAACTACTAGAGGCATTTACTTGTATGCCATTATATGCACCGAACCTGAATGCCACTACAAAGTTGGTTTGATCCTCTATGTCATGACACTTTTTCACTTCTACATGTATGCCATTCTGGCGAGAATGTGCACCAACACCGTCTAACAGAGCTGGGAAAAGACCATTTTGTCCTTACCTTGTTTTTTGTGATGCCTGTGTACCGGTGGTGTTCGGATTGATGTGGTTGTTTGTGTTGTGATGCTTGTGGCCAATTAGAAAGGGAAAAATCCCTAGTCATTCTATTTGATCACACATTGCATAAATAAATTTAAAAAATCATATGTGCTTGCTGGAAATTTAAAAATTACTACAAAAGCATTGCAATTATATGAGGCAACATTTGATCTAACAATTATTATTCAAAAATCTTAACGCATCACAGCTTGAA
The DNA here is from genome assembly GCA_015847255.1 of Hyparrhenia diplandra. NCBI lineage: Eukaryota > Viridiplantae > Streptophyta > Magnoliopsida > Poales > Poaceae > Hyparrhenia > Hyparrhenia diplandra. The sequence goes on along the minus strand of JADLZK010011506.1, from coordinate 774,430 downwards.
CAACATTTGATCTAACAATTATTAATAAAAAGGACACCATCACAAATAATAGCAACAGGTACCGGTTCATATCATAACATTTAAGCACCATCCACATGGTTTTCATCTACACGTGTCTTGAATTACATGAACATTCCATAAAACATCACAACAGAAGTAGTATGGGTTTTGCGGTCGCGCGCCCGCGGTCAGACTTCGTGCTCGCATGGCGCGGCATCGTGCTCCGCCGACCATCGTGGCCCACCCGCCCACCGACCCGGTCGCGGCCCGCCCGGCGGCCGCGGCATGGCCTCAGCGTCGGCCGCGACCGGGCGCGGCCTGCCCGACCCGCCGCGACATGGCCTCACGCCCGGCATGACCGGCGCGGCCCACTCGGCCGCGTAGTGCGACCTCCCGCTGCTCGACCGGCGTGGCCCACCTGCCCGCCGCGGCCTCCCTCCACGCCCGCCGGTGTGGCCGGCGTCCACGCCGCGCAGATCGGGAAGAATAGAAGCAGCGTTGTCGATTGTGTTCAAGACAGAAGCGAATGATGGGCTGACATGGATGGGTACAGGGGCACAGTAGACCTTTCCATAGGTTGGTCCCACATGTCAGGGTGTGAAACCGTTAAGTGTTAACCACAGATGGACGGAATGGCATGCAGAAGTTAAAGTGTCATGGCATAGTGGTTCACCCCAACTTTCCAGTGGCATACAGTTTGGTGCATCTTTTATAATAGCATACAGGTAAAAGCCTCAAACTACTAGTCATAGAATTGCCGAGTTTCCAAACTGACCAAGAAGCCGAAGGCTCACAAGATGAAGCAGAGCAGATGCAGTACGTGGTTGTCAGTTTTCTTTGGACTTCACCTATCCCTCGCAAAAGTGTTCACACAGCTCCGTAAGGACCAGGACCAAGGAATCGTGGAAACAATGGTGGATCCACGATTGATTCATGTTTGCACACGCAGCAAATCCGGGGAGCATTGCAGGTATCTGACTCCAAAGTATGGTGCGCTGCAGCGCTGGACCGATGATTGTGATGGATGTAGGAAATCAATCCGTGCATGATTTTTTCGACACAAAAGTATTCAAAATTTTATTCCCTTTTCTATACAGACAGCAAACATGAATCAAATTTGACCATTGCCTAAGAGAACAATGGCAATGCTGAATATATTCGAGCTGTAGGTACTTCCTTTGCCTGACAGGATAGAGATATGGCCATTCCAGTAATTGGTCACTAATATCAATAGAATTTTTTTAATTTTAACCCTTTTTTTAAAAGAAAATCTATTTTTAACTCAGTCAAACTTAAATTCCAAATCTAACCCTTTTGGCGCGCCATAGTTCAATGTCTTGGGATTTGTACACTGCCACGCCATGCATATGGGCGCGGCGAGGCAGCTCACATGGCAAGTTTGCATGTCGGCCGGGCTGGCGTGGCGGGTCCTGCTGCGCCCCGGATCGGGCGCGGCGTGTCGTGCATATAACCATGACGCAGCCGCAGTAATTTCTATAGTTGCAAAACGTTGGTCAACTTGTCATTTCAATCGTACTACAGTGTCAGCCGAGTTTTCTACAACAAAAAGTTGTAAAAATCTCTCTTCTCTCCCCAGTATTATGTTTAGTTGGTGACATATTTTGGGTTTCATAGCACTTTTTGTTTGTATTTGTTAATTATTATCCAACCATAGACTAACTAGGCTAAAAGATTCGTCTCACACTTTTCAGTCAAACTATGCAATTAGTTTTTTTTCTGTTTAACTATATTTAATACTTTATTTATGCGCTAAAAGATTTTTATGTGGCGGGTACTATAACACTTTTTGGGTTCACTCTTCATGAATAGAGGAGAAATGGGGTACTGTAGTTTTTTTAAAGAGACGGTGTACTGTAGCCGGCCCAAACGTAGGGACAGCATGCGCCTGCTGGCTATCATTTTCTCTCACCACGACACCTTGCCATGCATACCACAACAGTTAGCCCCTACCACAGTTCGTACTTCCTCGGTTCGAGAAATAAAAGTTAGTTTTGACTTCTATAATCCTTGTTTGACCATTTGTCTTATTTAAGTTTTTATGCACATAATAAAATAAATAAATAATTATGAAAGTATATCAAATGATAAAATAAGTCATAACAAAACAATTAGTTTTTTTTGAAACTTTTTAATAAAACGAATAGTCAAACATCGATTGTAAAAGTCAAACATAGACTTTTATTTGTGGGACGGAGAGTGTATATATGTTTGCAATTTAATTGCAGATTACTCTCTCGTCCCAAAATAAACTTAATTCTTTGACTTTTAGAAACTATGTTTGACCACTCGTTTTTATTCAAAAATTTTATGTAAATTATGAAATAAATAAAACATTATTATAGTATCTTTAGTGATGTAATAAGTCATAACAAAAGTAATAATATTTTTTTAAAAAGAGTTGAATAAGACATGAGATCAAATGCAGTTTTTCTCGAGTCAAAAATTACATTTATTTTAGGGACGAAGGGAGTATTGCATTTTATTAGATACATTTTCATGAAGCAACGCACTGTGCTAGTCCTGGTGACTAGTGAGAGTTACTATAAATGATGGCGATGCGATTGGGAGGTGGGATGGTGTGAGGTGAGCGGAGAGAGGGGTGGATGTCACGGTGGGTGTGAGGAGCTCTAGGGGCTATGGTTTGTATCGATATATTTTCTTTGCTCTAAAATATTTATCTTGTGTGCTTCTTGATGAATAATTTTGATAAAAATATATATCTTAAAACATGAATAATTAGTATACATTGTAAAGATCTTTTAATTTAGTTTTTAATGAAATATTTAAAGATTTCTAAATCGATTCAGACTGCTACTTGTCATAGGCTTCTCCCTTTTTGTCGGGCCCACTCAACACGCATGCAATAGCAATCACATCACGTCTCCCTATATGACAAGTAGCAACCCGGCCCACCCACTCTTCCCATCTCTCACCACGACTTCCATGGTATGCAATAGCAATCCCATCACCTCTCTCATAGGGTACAACAACTAGGCCCACCCACTTGTGCACACCTAGTGTCACACACCACTCTTGAACTACCGCCGCGCCCGGATCTTGGCATAGCACCGCCGCCCTGATGCAGGGGCAAGGCGACCTACCGTCGGCCCGACACGCATGCGGACTTGCCACGTGAGCTGCCTCGCGGCACCCACATGCATGCGGCAATGTACAAATCCCGCGCATTGAACTGTGGCACGGCCAAAAGGGTTAGGTCTGGAATTTAAGTCTGGCCCGGGTCAAAAATAGATTTTCTTTTAAAAAAGGGTTAAAATTAAAAAAAATCTATCAAGACAGTATTTGTTCGGCTGCACTATTAACAGGAGGATACTTTGGGAACTTACATCACTAGCTACTATCCAGCAGTTGACCTGAGACATCACTGGATATTCAAAGGTGATCTGATGATGAAAAAACAGAAATGCAACATAGGAACCTCACACTATACACGTACAGTCCTAGACACATGGACTTAAGCATGGCTCCATATATTGCAACTTAAGCACAGGGCTGTCCAAGACAGAAGGCTCCATAATCCTTTCAAACTTCGGTAGTATCTACGAGGCAACAATGAAGACCAGTGATCATGGGCACTCAGTAAAGCCTGCCGTCACCGTCAATGAGCCATCATCTGTACTTTTGTTTGCTGAGTGTTTTTCTGGGCACTTTCGGCAAAGTGCCCGACAAAGGACACACTCGGCAAAGCCACGTTTGTCGTCACCTTGTGCGCCAAGTGCGCTTTGCCTTGTATATATCGGCCTTCGCCGGTGCTCCACGACACTTGGCAAAGAGGCGAGTCCGGTAGTCGAGCTGGTGCAATATGTGCTTCTCTGTTTTCTTTGGGCTTGCTCACAACCATGCATCAAGCCTCGGAATCTAGGTTCAGAATGACTAGTTGCTATGGTTGGATTTTAGCATGTTGGCTAATATTCCACACGAGGAGCACCTAATATGCCTTTAATTTTTGAAATTGTCCCAATACCTCACATGCCTAGCTGTGACCATCAATATTGCCTTATGCTTGGTATAATCACTAGGTGGACACCTTGCAGAGCTGCCTCTATTGCATGACTCTTTTTTTCTAAGTGGATCCACATGCAGCGCAGCTTCTATTTATCAGTGAATTCCATGTACGCACACTGAGTACTGCAATTCAAATTAATGTGTGCACCCACCGTTGTATCATGGTCATCAGAGAGTGTCAGCCAAACAGTCCCATTTTATAATGTAGCACACAAAGGCTGCAGTCATAGTGCGTCGAGTTTGACCTTCAGGAACAGAAATACACCGTGCTTGATAAAATAAAGTTGTGATCGCTCCTACTAGTTTATGACCGTCCATGACTCCATGGAAGAAAACAAAAACAAGATTTGCATTCATTTTACATGTACCATATGAAGCAATGATGTTTACATTAGCTGGAGGGAGCTGTGAACTGAGCTGAACCCTGCTCCGCCATCGGTGCCCAATCCGGCCTCAAAATTCCGTCACAGGACGAATGCTCCCCACCTCCATAACCCTGTCTTTCCCCTCCTACCGGGACTCTACGTCCTCCAGGAGCTCGAGGCTGAGATCGCAGCTGCCACATCTGTGGATGCGCTGCCTCATCAGGGTGGCCTGAATCGGCCCAGTGCAGCAGACCGCGATGTTTCTTGCAGGACTTTATTGTGCCAGCTCAGAGCAGCTTGTTGGGCGCCCGAGGCACAGGGCCCCTGATGGGGCTGATCGTGGGCTTCCAGGTACAGCACAGCGAGGATGCGCAGCAACCGATAAATGTCGGTTGGTGTTCCTTGTGCCGTACCCTTCTACCTCCACTGAGAAACAAAATCTGTGCTTGCCCCTGATCGGCATATATAGGTCTGTCTACCACTGCAACACCACTCATCGACTACGAATCTGCTCTCGTTGAGAGCCCCACGAAGAGAAGGGCAAATAATCCCAACTCCTCCTAATCCTATTTCTTCCATTGTTTTTCTATCTACTGTATAACTTGCACAGAGAGGAGCCCGCTGTCCTTGCTAAACATTTGCCGTGCTCTTCAATCATTCGAGTCTTGCTTTTATATAGCTCCAGGCTCCAACATGAGTTCCTCCGTCTTCAAATCTTGTATTTATTAAGAGCCAACAACAACCCATGTCGCGTGGACCGTAAACAATACACATCTGAATAAATGATCAAGAGCCATGCAGTTATTCGCATCAAATGGATGGTCCTTTAGTTAGGGTCTTGGTCTCTTTAAGTTGTGATCCTGCAATAAGTTTTTTTTTTTCATGTGTGTTTTTGTTTAAGTTGGTTCCAGATAACTTTGCAAGTTTCATTGTAACGCTTAAGTACAGTCCATGTGACATGGGTTCTCCGTTCTGGAGCTAAGCTAGCTATCTATTAATGGTCACCATGCCTACCATCACAAGTGCCATTGATTAATGGGCAACTAGCTAAGCAAGAAAATTGCGGACCTGGAAACGAAAATGCTGCTAGCCAATGAAGAGGATAGCAACCACGTCATTCAATAAAGCACAAGGAACCCGACGTCGTGATCGGCCGCCTCAATAGAGTATGGTGCTGCCATGCTGCAAAGTTGTGCTATGGAGATGCTGCAAAATAAAAAATATCAAACGGATCGAAAAAAAAAATCCTTAAATTTGAACTTGCTACTATATTTGATATCCTGTGGCTATAGAAAAAGTTTCAAAGTCAACTCACAATTTGACCATCCCTATATATCGAACACTCAGGAGATCACCCTCGCTAACTCTGAAACTTCTAAGGAGATGTTCCAGCTTTCAAGCGATGTTCGTCACAACTTGCAGCCAAGTTGTGCTATGGCGATGTGGATACTATGAGGAACCCAAACGAGGGTAGAAGTGTCCCATTCCACACCTTGATCCACACCAATCCCTGGTCTGCCAAGGGACATATTAGGCATGTATAGTCTCAACTCAATGCCTCTCAAACCTGGATTTATGCTTGACGACTAGCATCAATACACACAGTATGAACTAAGAATACCACTTTCGGGCATCTGTGTATGTTCACTCTTTTATTTTACAGGCACAAGATCGAGCTCATTAGTTTTTATAGCTCCTTGGTAGCCCCTTTCTTGAATTCTTTATTCATATTGCAACTAGAGTAGGGACCAAGCTTTGTATAGCTTCGCACACAATCTACTATTATATACTGGCTTGAGGTTAAGACGTCGCACACAAGCCCATGCTGATAATTATCAGCACATCTGTCTCACACAAGCCCATATCAGCCTGTGGTACGACCCAAGACAGCAGAGTATCAATAAACTTATTTAGGTGACGAATTTGTAATCATGGACACATGGTGTCTTCTTTCATTCATTAAGATCAAGGGAATTCGATTACAAAAATTTGAGGTTATCCATTTATTCTCATATCAAGCTAAAAGAGGAATGTTAAAATGATGTGAAAAATAATTTCCTGTCGAAAACAAATAGCTTAAATGATTTTTAATAAACACAACATTTTGCATTAATGAAATAATTTCCTGCCGAAAAAATTAAGCTACATACTTTTTTTTTGTACGTAGTAAAGAAAAAAAGTAAATATAACTTGTTTTTAAAAAAGGTTGTGCCATGCATACAATTTATTGGGCAATTAACAAGGCTTTAGCATTTTTTTTTAAAAAAAAAGACATATATACAAAAAAAGGAAACACAGCTTGAAAGTGGCGGGAAGTGAAAATCTATGTAACTTTAGCCTCGGGTGATACCAAGACCGGAACTAAAGCTTGAAATTTTTTGAGAGCGCGCCATTCGAAATTTCTAGAGCGCGCCGGGGAGAAATTTTAGAGAGAGCTTTAGTCGGGTGTCACCACGACCGGGATTAAGCGACTTTAGTCTCGGGCGTCGCCAAGACCGGGACTAAAGCTGCCCTGATATATAAGCCACCCTGCATCTCTCCCTTGTCTAACATCACCGTTGAACCATCATCTTCTTCCCTGCTCCCGCCCGGCCAGGCGCCACCACCAGAACCACTACGCCCACCAGCCAGGCGGGTACACCCGCCACCAGCTGCGCCGGGACAAGGACCAGTTATTTTTGTTGTCGGTGGAGAATCATGATAGCAATGCATTATTCTGTTTTTACATGTAAAACTAGTCAGAGTTATCCATTCGATAATAGGATTCTTTCGGCGGGAAAAAAAAGGGAAAACTAATTTTAGTCATTTGTCATTATAAGTTTCTAACCTGGAACTGGGCCAGTTCATGTGGGTTGGTCCAAATTTTAGTCTTACCAGAGAATACTAATACATGTGAAATGTATGTAGCCCACTATATATACTTCACAGAAAATGTAGCCCAGCCCAGTAAGGATGAAGCTTATCAGATTGTGAGTACCACTAACCAACTTCTGACCTCCCTGAGAAAAGAAAAATAAAAACCAACTTCTCACAGCAGAGTTTCAGTACAATCAGGTACTGATAGAATAGTGCTGTCTCTCACCGGAACTGAATTATTGGGTAGACTGACGATTCTGAGACCTCTTTCTCTCTCTTTTTTTGCACAAATTAATGCCTGGAATTCCACTTTATGGCTACAGATACATTATGTCCCATTCAATGATGTGCTTAAAAGAGGCAATTATCATTTAGCAACATGATGCAAACTGTAATTTAATTTGGAGTACATCGATCATCTTATCTTATACTATATAAAATTGAAGTCCACACAGGTGGTTGACCCTATGGCAGGGGCGTCCTGCCCAGGGCCCAAAGACTAGGAGTAAGGAATTGTGGATCAATGGTGGATCTTTGATTGGATCAGCACTGTTGGCAGCTCATTGTTTGCAGCAGCACTCTAGATCAGCAGTGCAGCTGCTGGCACACACAACTAATCCGATGAGCATGGCATGTGTCCTGCTTGAATGTGCGGTGCGCTGGACCGATGATTGTGATGGATGTAGGAAATGAATCTGAGCATGATTTTTTTCGACACAAAAGTATTCTGAATTTTATTCCCTTTTCTATAGTCTGCAAACATGAATCAAATTTGAAATAACTTCTAAAAAGACATGTCAAGTAAAAAAGAGTTGATCTCAACAGTTTGTCATAATTATTTACATGCCAAACTAAGAAGTAACTTACATCAGGAACCCTAAGAGAGAAACAAAAGTATGTTTTTACCCTTGCACGTCTTGAGAACTTACATCAGAAACCCTAAAACAAACAAAATTGTGTTTATGCCCATCCATCTCTTCTAATACGCATGGATGTGTCGTGCATACTGAGTATATATCTTGGCGCATGGAAGGGAGGGATAGCAAGTTGACAAAGATGGCAATCTCATTTAGCAAATAGTTGTAGAGTAATTTTTCATGTTTTGCCAATTTTTCAAGGATAGCAACCTTATTTAGCAAACTTTTGGAGTTGCTCTGCTATCAATTGTCACCCACCGTGGTTGTTTCCAAACAATATAATAAAATGGTGCCTTTGAAAGGCTACAACAAGCCCGGCACTATCAAGACACATGGCTCCATAATGCTTTCTACCTTTGAAAGGCTACAACAAGCACGATACTGTCCAAGACACATGCCTCTGTGATTCTGCAACAAGTCAGAATTCCAAGAAGTCGAAGGCTAACAAGACGAAGCAGAACTGATGCAGTAAGGTTCTGCGGGCCTTTTTGGGGCCAGCCCAGAGCTTCTTGGTGGGCGCCCAAGGCACAGGGCCCTTGTTGAGGATGGGGCTGATCCTGGGCTTCCAGGGCATATGGAGCTGCTTGACATGCATGGAGCTGTGGTAGACAACTTAGCAAGTGTCATCGTAACTTTTAGATACAGTCCACGAGACATGGGTTCTCACAAGTGTCACCGATTACTGGTCAGAGCTCCTCAAATTTAGCTAAGCAAGAAAATTGCAGATCTGGAAAGAAAAATTGTTGCTGGCCAATGAAGAGGAGAGCAGCCACGTCACTCAATAGAGCCAACGTCTCGGCCACCGGAATCGAGTAGGGTGCTACCACACTCATGTTTTCCACGTACACACACACTGAGTACTGCTGCCTCTCTTTGATTTTCCAAGCAGAAGTGCCCTTCGTTTTTATAGCTCCAACTCGGTAACGTTCAGTTATTTGTTCACAATAATTGCATCTAGAAACTAGTGAGTACCCTTGTCATTCAGCACAGTGCATTACTACATTATTATAACCCGGCATGAGGTACATGGACGTCTCTATAAATTTGCCTCAGCGTGGCAAATCATGATAGCTATACATTTGTCATCTTTTCTCTGGTCAAAATTCTATTCATTCAATAATAGGACTCTTTCAGCTGAAAAATAACAGGAAATTTATACTCAATTGCAGATAACTACAATGACAAAACTATGGCCAAGCATAAGTGAATTGATTAACGAAGCAGCAGTATTCATTAATCACAAAATAATGGACAAAGTTGGAAATATTACCTGGTACATATTTAAAAAGTCGGTTCTAACTTGAAACTAGGCCAGTTCATGTGGGTTGGTCCAAATTTTAGTATTGTCAGAGAATAACACATGTGGAAATGTATGTAGCCCACTATATATATATTTCACAGAAAATGTAGCCCAGCCCTGTAAGGATGAAGCTTCGTACTGTTTGGCCCCTGTTTGTCAGCATGTGAGTACCACTAACCAACTTCTGACCTCCCTCGCAAAAGTGTTCACACAGCTCAGTAAGGACCAGGACCAAGGAATCGTGGAAACAATGGTGGATCCACGATTGATTCATGTTTGCACACGCAGCAAATCCGGGGAGCATTGCAGGCATCTGACTCCAAAGTATGGTGCGCTGCAGCGCTGGACCGATGATTGTGATGGATGTAGGAAATCAATCCGTGCATGATTTTTTTCGACACAAAAGTATTCAAAATTTTATTCCCTTTTCTATACAGACAGCAAACATGAATCAAATTTGACCATTGCCTAAGAGAACAATGGCAATGCTGAATATATTCGAGCTGTAGGTACTTCCTTTGCCTGACAGGATAGAGATATGGCCATTCCAGTAATTGGTCACTAGTATCAAGACAATATTTGTTTGGCTGCACTATTGGGCTGCACTATTGACAGGAGGATACTTTGGGAACTTACATCACTGGCTACTATATCCAGCAGTCGAGCTGAGACATCACTGGATATTCAAAGGTGATTTGATGATGAAAAAAGAAATGCAACTTAAGAACTTCACACTATACACATGTTATTCTATGGAGTAATTATCAATTGTTACACACCGTACAGTCCAAGACACATGGACTTAAGCATGGCTCCATATATTGCAACTTTTTTTTTCAAGAGCACGCCTAGGCGCGTTTTTCATTAAGCGAAAAGAGTGTTACAAACTTTGGTCGATCGGTAACATGAGCATTACGGATCACCACCCCTACTTCTTGGATCCTACACGAGGGATTACATTGGAACAATTTTGCGACAAGAAAGAAATATAGAGATCAAGGCCTAACTAGCCAACCTCCTCTTCCGCGATCCCTGCCATGTCGAGCTCCATGGCGGAGAGATCGATCCCACCTCCTAGCAGGGCCTCGAAACAACTCCTCTTTTTTTCAGTCATCTTGCCCCCAAAGGCAACCACGAACTTCTGCTCAATCTCTGAATCCACGGCCTCATCCTCGACCTCCTCGCCGAGCTTACGAAGCAGCACCTTCTGTGCTTGAACGGTTGCATTGGGGGCGCGCGGTTTAGCCGCAATACGTCCACTCCTCCGTAGAGAATGGACCGACACCGGCGTGCGGGAGCGGCGTGGGTGGGCCCATCCTCGGCGGAGGAGTGTCGAGGGGAGCAAATCGCTGCCTCCAGCTCCTCCGATACCGACAGTGTCACATGTTCGACAACGTCGTCGGTGGAGAGGCATGCACCTGTAAGGCTGTCGGGGGCCGCATCGAGGGCGGTGGAGGAAGCGGGGAAGCGTCGGCGCGAAAGCGGCGTCAGCGTCAACCTGAAAAGGCGGCGAAGGGACCCCCATGTCCGCCCGACGACATCAGGTCGGCGGTCGCAAACTCCGCCGCCACCAGGTGAGCCCCACCAATCTTCTGCGTCGGGCGCAAGTGCTGTAGAGCGGTGTCCACTAGGAGGTGTGGCGCGAGCTCGAAGCCACGGTCTCCACAAGCATTGGGTCAACAAAGCGGGGAGGCTCATATATTGCAACTTAACACAGGGCTGTCAAGACACAAGGCTCCATAATCCTTTCAAACTTCGGTAGTATCTACGAGGCAACAATGAAGACCAGGGATCACGGGCACTTTCGGTAAAGCCTGCCGTCACCGTCGAGAGAGCCATCATCTGTACTTTTGTTTGCCAAGTGTTTTCTGAGCACTTCGGCAAAGTGCCCGATAAAGGACTTCTTGGGCAAAGCCACCTCACATGTCGTCTCCTTGTACGGCGAGTGCGCTTTTGCCTTGTGTATATCGACCTTCGCCGAGTGCTCATGACACTTGGCAAAGAGAGCGAGTCCGGTAGTGAGAGCTGGTGCAGTGCTTCTCTGTTTTCTTTGCGCTTGCTCACAACCATGCATCAAGCCTCGGAATCTAGGTTCAGAATGACTAGTTGCTTTGGTTGGATTTTTAGCATGTTGGCTAATATTCCACATGAGCAGCACCTAAGATGCCTTTCGTTTTTGAAAATGTCCCAATACCTCACATGCCTAGCTGTGACCATCAATATTGCCTTATGCTTGATATATATAATCACAAGGTGGACACTGAGCAGAGCTGCCTCTATTGCATGACTCTTTTTTCTAAGTGGATCCACATGCAGCGCAGCTTCTATTTATCAGTGAATTCCATGTACGCACACTGAGTACTGCAATTCAAATTAATGTGTGCACCCACCGTTGTATCATGGTCATCAGAGACTGTCCAGACATACAGTCCCATTTTTTAATGTAGCACACAAAGGCTGCAGTCATAGACTAGTGCGTTGAGTTTCACCTCCAGGAACAGAAATACACCGTGCTTGATAAAAGAAAGTTGTGATCGCTCCTACTAGTTTATGACCGTCCATGATTCCATGGAAGAAAACAAAAACAAGATTTGCATTCAGTTTACATGTACCTTATGAAGCAATGATGTTTACATTAGCTGGAGGGAGCTGTGAACAGAGCTGAACCCTGCTTCACGATGGGTGCCCACTCCGGCCTCGAAATTCCGTCACGGACGAATGCTCCCCACCTCCATAGCCCTATCTCTCCCCTCCTACCTGGACTCTACGTCCTCCACGGAGCTCGAGGCTGAGATTGCAGCTGCCTCATCTGTGGATGCGCTGCCTCATCAGGGTGGCCTGAATCGGCCCAGTGCAGCAGACCGCGAATGTTTCTTGCAGGACTTTATTGTGGCCAGCTCAGAGCAGCTTGTTGGGCGCCCGAGGCACAGGGCCCCTGATGGGGCTGATCGTGGGCTTCAAGGTACAGCACAGCGAGGATGCGCAGCAACCGATAAATGTCAGTGGTGTTCCTTGTGCCGTACCCTCTACCTCCTCTGAGAAACAGAATCTGTGCTTGTCCCTGATCGGCATAGGTCTGTCTACCACTGCAACCCCACTCATCGAAGGGCAAATAATCCCAACTCCTCCTAATCCTATTTCTTCCATTGTTTTTTCTATCTACTGTATAACTTGCACAGAGAGGAGCCCGCTGTCCATGCTAAACATTTGCCGTGCTCTTCAATCATTCGTGTCTTGCTTTTATATAGCTCCAGGCTCCAACATGAGTTCCTCCATCTTCAATCTTGTATTTATTAAGAGCCAACAACATCCCATGTCGCGTGGACCGTAAACAATACACATCTGAATAAATGATCAAGAGCCATGCAGTTATTCGCATCAAATGGATGGTCCTTTAGTTAGGGTCTTGGTCTCTTTAAGTTGTGAACCTGCAATAAGTTTTTTTTTTTTCGTGTGTGTTTTCTTTAAGTTGGTTTGAGATAACTTAGCAACTGTCATCATAACTCTTAAGTACAGTCCATGCCACATGGGTTCTCCGTTCCCCAGCTAAGCTTTCTATTAAATGGTCAACAAGCCTATCGTCCCAAGTGCCATTGATTAATGGTCAACTAGCTAAGCAAGAAAATCGCGGATCTGAAAACAAAAATGATGCTAGCCAATGAAGAGGAGAGCAGCCACGTCATTCAATAAAGCACAAGGAAGCCTACGTAGTGATCGGCCGCCGGAATCGAGTAGGGCGCTGCCATGATGCCAAGTTGTGCTATCTGCTTTGGAGATGTCGATACTATGAGGAACGAAAACGAGGGGAGAAGTGTCCCATTCCACACCTTGATCCCTGGTCTGCCAAGGGACATATTAGGTATGTATAGTCCCAATGCCTCTGAAGCCTGGATTTATGCTTGACGGCTAGCATCAATACACACAGTATGAACTAAGAATAGCACTCGTGCATCTGTGTATGTTCACTCTTTATTTTACAGGCACAAGACCCAGCTTATTAGTTTTTATAGCTCCTATGTGGTAGCCCCTTTCTTGAATTCTTTATTCATATTGCAACTAGAGAGTAGGGACCAAGCTTTGTATAGCTTCGCACACAATGTACTATTATAAACTGGCTTGAGGTTAGGACGAAGCTTTGTATAGCTTCGCACACAAGGCCATGCTTATAATTATCAGCACATCTGTCACACACAAGCCCATGCTTATAACCTGTGAGTACGATCCAAGACAGCAGAATGTCAATAAACTTTACATTACGAATGTATAACCATGGACACACATGGTGTCTTTTTTCATTCATTGAGATCATGGGGATTCGATTAAAAAAAATTGAGGTTATCCATTTATTCTCATATCAAGCTAAAAAACTTCAATTCTCTACAAGAATTGTGTGATGAACTGAGTCTAACTAAGTTGCTTTCTTAAGCATCGGTGCACGTTAGGTGAGGTGTATATAGGTTCGAATCCCTGCAAGTCCACTTGTTCATGATAAAGAAAATATATCCAAAGAAAGCCGTCATGCTCTTCAGCAGAGATGTTTCCCTTCAACATCTTGACTATGCTCCTAGACTCCACCGCCCTTAGCTTCGTGTGTCCTTCTATGCTCCCGGACTCTACCGCCCTCAGCTTCTTGTGCAGGCAGAGGTGGAGATGGTGGCGCTCAAACTGGTTTGGATTGCGGTGTAGTAAAATTAGCAGACATTGTCTTGTCATTCTTACTGGTGCGTTCATCACAGCACAACATATTGTTTCTCAGCTTTATGGTTCCATAATGTTGCTACCTCGATCTTCTTCTAATATGCTGTCTTCTGATTGTCGTAATCACATATGTGCTTTAAGTTCGGAACGAGAACTTTTTTGAATGGTTGACATACTGGTGCATCCATATGGTTGACATAACCGTCAGAGCCACCGTCGGCCCTTACATGACATGTTTCTTACTGGATCAACAGTCAGCACATCCTCTATTTATTTATAATTTGAAGCTCAGATGCTGCATCTAAATTTAATGCGTACTGGCTGTTATAACATCCCTCCTAGACGCAGCAGAAAAATGGTACAATCACAATTCATATTATATACAGATCTATAGGTGATGTCAATGGCATCACTTGTTCGTTCCAGGATCAGCAACGGCCATATCATGACTCGTTTTGCTTTGATTTCCCCAGAAGACAGAAAAAAACAGAGTGGGCCTGGTGATGGTTCATTAATACAATGCCCAATGGTCCATGAGTAAAAGCAGAGGAAGGATGCTTCTTATGCCTAGATTTATGCTTGACTTGAGTTTACTCGAGACATAGGGCGATCTAAGAACCAGCCTCTCTTGCATGTCTGTCTTTTGTCTATTTGATTTTCCAAGCACAATTGCTCTTCATTTTCATAGCTCCAATGTGGTACGTTGCCCTTCGTCAATTCTTTATTCGCATTAGGTCCATGAACACCTCTATAAATTTATCTCAACGTAAGAACAAGGCTCGGGTGTTTCTGTAGTCAGTGGTAAATCATGACAGCTATAAATTGTTGTCATTTTTCTCCAGCCAAAATTTTAAAAATCTATTCTCTCAATAATAACAAATCATTGGCCTAGAATGAATGAATGATCCTGCCAGTATGACCATTAATCACAAAACCAGACAACGCCTAAAATACTAGCCAGTATATATTTAGATATTTTGTTCCAACCTGAAAATAGCCTAGTTCATGTGAGTTGCTCTAAATTTTAGTCTCTCCGAAGACATACATGCATGTGGTAATGTGTGTAGCCCATTACACTTCAAAAAATTTGGTCCAGCTCAGTAAGGATGAAGCTTACTATTGAACACACACAATATGGTGTGTTGGACTGTACTATTGACAGAAGGAGGTACTTTAGGAATTTACATCACTGAATGATTCAGCAATCGTGCTGAGACATCTCCGGATATTCAAAGCTGATCCGATGATGAAAAAAGAAATGCAACTTAATTAAGAACTTCACACTATACACGTGTTATTCTACGGAGTAAACCATCAATTGTCGCCCACCGTACGTTCTGCTTTCCAAAAGATCTAATCCCATGGTGCCTTTGAAAGCCTATAACAAGCACGGCACTGTCCAAGACACATGGCTCCGTAATCCTTTCTACCTTCGGTAGTTCAAGACAACAATGAAGCAATAGGGGCAAGTGCCTCTGTGATTATTCTGCCCCCGAACTAGTCAGAATTGCAGAGGTTCGACCAAGCAGCCCAAAGCTAACAAGACGATGCAGCGATGACACAGTATGTGCTTCACCGTTTTCTTTGGACTTCACTCATTGTACAAATCCACGTGTAATCCCAACACGTTAAGGGCTTGCAAAATGGACATCCCAATCCATCAAGGGCTTGCTCACAGCCATGCATAAACCCTTAGAATCTTGGTGCAGAATGACTAGCCGCTATGGATGGATTTTAGAATGTAGGCTAACGTTTCACATGAGTATTGGCTGATGTAATCAAGGGGTGTGTATCTGGGCGCCATTGGTTTTTGAAAATGTCCCAATACCTCACATGCCTAGCTGTGACCATATGAATATTGCAACACAACTTCTATTTATCTGTCTGTGAATTGGTGCTCTGGATTTTTATTTTCCTATTCCACGCTGGCAGTACTACAATTGAAGTTAATGTCCACACACCGTTGCTCCTAGACAAGGCTGCAGTCACACTTTATAATGTATTCAACTATACACGAACAGTGTGAGCACATCTTATATGTTGTGCCTTGCTGTCCGGCAAGCAGACAAATAGAGAGGGTGAGGTGACTATTGGAGCGAGCTCACATTTGAATGCCCATATCGCCTCGGGATTATCATGTACATTATATAACGGACATAGCTTAGTGGATGGTTTAAACTGATCAGTCCTGCGTTCGAGCATCACTCAGCCCCAGGATTTTGTACCAGGGTTTTTATAGAAAAGAAAAATACTAGCTAATTCCACTAGTAACCATTTCATTTTTGGCGGCGGGCGCTTTTTCGTTTTTAGCGGCAGGCGCAGGTGCCTGTCTCCAAGAAGAGGTCACGGTAAATGGAGCTTTTTCGGTGGCGGGCACTCTGCACCGCCGCGAGCTGGGGCGCCGGGATCCGGCTTCCGCCGCGCTAGGAGCGCTGGGTTCCGCCTATGCCGCCTTGGGGCGCGGGTTCCCTCCACCTCGATGACGACATCCAACAACATTGGGGATGGAGATGGCGGTGGCGACGGCAGGAGTTGGTGGGCCTCTCCCGGCGGCGTCCCGGCGGTGGGCCTCCCCGGCGGTGAATCTAGTGGCGCGCCCTCCAGGGGCAGCGGCGGCGCATGGACGCACTGCCCGGAGGGGAGAGGGTCGCCGCCCCGTGTGTGGATCTCGCTAGCTTCCTCCTCCCCCGGGATCCCGAGAGGGGTTGCCGCGGCCATAGAAGGAGCCAAGGGAGAGGGAGAGGGAGCGCGCCACCAGCGTTGTCTCTGTCGCGCGACGGATGGAGGGGAGGGGCGCGGGGGAGATGTGTGCGGCCGGGTGAGGATGTCTGAATGAGTGCCCAAAAACCCTAACTGTTGCTTATATGCATGTAGCAACGTTAATGAGCCTTCGGCCCTCAAACAGTGCCCTGGGCCTAGGCATGTTTAGTGACGGGCTTTATAGGACGCCCGCCATGGTTATTTTATTTTCCGTGGCGGGCACATTATAATGCCCGCCACGGAAAATATATATTAACTGTGGGCGGGCATTTTTAACATTCCCGCCCGCAAAATATATTTTCCGTGACGGGCAAAAAATGCCGCCACGGAAAATAAAACTGGGCGTAGTGGTGATATTAACCATGACGGGCAAATAGTGTGCCCGCCACGGAAAATATTTTGGAGCATCACGCAAAATCATTTCGTTACTAATGTTCTAAAATCAATTAACTGATAGAAATTGCTTCGCTGTTTTTGTCCTCTGTTTTGTTTCGAGTCTGTACGTCGTGTTTCATGAGTATTTTCTTCTTTTACTATTAGAACTGATGCTTAAACTCTCCTGAAACAGATAAGAGACAGAGACGGTTGAGAGCCAGGGGATCGGCAAGATGAACCTTCAGCAAGACATGGGCAAGGTGCAGATGAGGATGGCCATCCTGAACCAATAACAGATCTTCAGGCAACAGATACTGACCCGATGGCACATTTTATCTACAGACATGGAACCTTTTATTTTTGTAATTTACTCATGCATCCAACTTACTCTGATCCCTTGACTAAAATGCCAGATGGGGAGAAGATACGGAGTTCCCCTCGACTACATACAGTTACCAGGAGAATATTTGGCAACATTTTACTTTCTGGAGGAGTTCTTTTTAGCAAACTATTAGGGCGACATTTTCCCCCTTTTTGCTAATCAAAATAAAAATTTATTTTACAAAACCAGATCCAGAGATTCATAACTTATTATAAATTACATATATTCTTTCTCCAATCTTGCTCCTTCTTTATAGCCATGCACATAATTCGTGATAAACTAAGAAATTTTTTATATGTTTTTATAGCCCGGGAAGATAGAGAAAAATCAAAACATGTACCCTTAAGCCGTCTGACACCCAAGGGCTGCTGGGTCCATCCGCATCGTCTTGCTGTCATGGTTGCTGCACAATTGGACCTTCAGGGATCGACCGCCTCAACTGAGTAGATATTGCGCTGCTAACGGTTGTGTTGTGGACATCAGCATAAAGGAATGAACAACAGCAATGTGGACATAAGCACAATGGAAGTGGTGTCTATATTCCCAATGCCTCTTAAGCCTAGAATTATGCTGGACTATAGCTTTTGCCCGAGGCATAGCAACGGCACAACCTAAGAACTTACCACTCTTGTGTCTGTTGTTTCTTCTGTTTTTCAAGCAAAATTGCTCTTCCTTTTTATACTCCGATGTCCTGTGTTGCCCTTTTTAATTATTAACTCACATTGCAACTAGAAACTAGCGAGTACCCATGTCATTAAGTACCAATGTAGTAATGCATTATTATAACCTGCATTCGTTTCATTATCGAAACACGTCTATAAATTGGCCTCAATGGTCAGGGGCTCACAGTGCAATGGTTGGGGGCCTCCCACTCGGGGTTCAAATACTGGGTGTGACACATTACCTAGCATTTATTCGAGGATTTTCTGGCGTTATGCACTAAGTGCTAGGCAACGTCCACTTAATGTTTACTGACACTCTGTTGTCGGATGGCAGAGGGGTTGGCATTATCTAGCATTTATTCAGCACATATTCAACTCTGTTTCAGTCATACCTTGGCTAAAATCTTGTTCAATTATTATGTATTCACTTGCCAACTATTTGATGCCTCGTGATCTAACACTATCTCTATACTCCTAGGAGCCTATATATCACAGCTATTATACAAAAAAAAAGAAGAGAATTTAGTGTTTTTAGTAAATTCACAACAATTTAATGCATAGTACTCAAGTTGTACGTTGAAATTTAGTGTTTTTGTAAATTTAGAATTTTTCATATTTGGATGGAAAGAAGTGTATTAAAATACCATGTTTCCATTTTATCTATAATTTTTTTTTTTTTTTTTGGAAAAGTCTAGAGGAGCCGAAGCCCCTACAGTAAATTTTATCTATAATTTAGGTGAAACTATTTTAATTTGAAGTTGTCTTGATACTAAAATACTCCCTCTGTTCCAAATTGTAGTTCACTTTGGCTTTTTAGATTCATTTCTTTTGCTATGTATCTAGACATAGTGTATAACTAGATGCATAACAAAATCAATGTATCTAGAAAAGCCAAAGTGAACTACAATTTGGAACGGAGGGATAGTTGACAAAACCATTATTGGACAAGTGGTCAATGGAATGGTGCTCGCATTACTATTAGCATTAAACCATATGTGGGGGTAATTAGCAGACATCATGCGAGTAGGGTGAAAAGAATGGTGACAGGGAGGGTGGTTATGAGATTAATACCTACTGTGCAAGAAAAGCTCAAGTTAGCTCTAGGTCTAGAATGCTTTGTTGTTATGTTCTTTTTTTTTTTTCAGTATGACTGTCCATTTTTTTTTTTTTTTTTTTTGCGAAAAAGTATGACTGTCCATGAGGTCTTGTAGTATGGGATAGAAGGCATATATTCTCAAATATATATGTCGTTACATCTTCCTCCATAGTCCCATATTTCACACTCGGTCATGAGCTCTCATTGCTTGTGTCTTCTACAAGCTCCAACTCCTCTCACACCGTTGTTTGTATCAGTACTACAAACATAGAGCACTTGTGCTCAGATCGAAGTGATCGCCATGGGACTTAGGGCTATGAACAATATAATCTCTTTACTCACTTGTTTGTGCTACGGAGCACTAACAAATGTAATATAATGGTACCTTGCGATTGCAAGTGGCGGGCAATTTCTCAGCCCATGTGCGCGAGCCTGTTACTATCAAGGCCATCTACACAAAAATGTTCTGCTTCCCCCATTCATTGTGGAGGAGAATATGTATTGGGTTCCCTGTCATATTCTACTCCAATGAGACTCCAGAGTTGGTGAAGACGAAGGTGGTGCTGAATTTGTTATTTGTGTCTTGTCAATTAGTGATGTTTATTTATGATGACACCACTTTGCAACTTCTGAATGTGCTTACATTATTTAATCAAATCTTTCTATTCTTAATAACACAACATATTATTTCTAAGTTTTATCGTTCTATATATAATATGGCTACCACTTCTATTATATTTTTACTATTGATAGTAATAGCCACAAATCCTAAGATATTTACACAAGCTTTACAAGGGTCGCGTGCTGGGACGGATTTCAACATGTGCATGAGCCTTGACAACTAATGTTTTAGAAAAAATATATATCAATGCCTTACAGGTCCCCATTTCTGTTGTGCCGATTTCCGTAGTCATGCCAGAACTTCTATATTTTTGCTTTCAACCTCTAATATTTAGACTGAAGTTGCAGCAGTTTAACTTTCTAGTACGGGATTCAAAGCAATATGAGATGCCTTTTTCTTTTTTGAAAACGCCCCACTTGAGATGAAGGATTCGTGATATCTCCCAACATAGTAGATGTGCTCCTTCATGTTCATTCGTTGAAACGTTGGACAGATTGATGATCCATGTCGCATGGACATACCACAAGATGCTGACTGTCTGGAAGTCAGCTTGACCTGAGGGCCGCTTGCATTCCATCGAAATGGCAAGCCTACAGAACAGAGTTCGGTTACAAACCATGTGCGGTTGTCTATGCTTTATAGAGCAGGAGCAACTTCTCCTAGCATATTATTTGCATAAAGAAAAGATGGCTTAGTCTCCATACCCACCAAGGTTCCTAGCCATCCTGGAAGCTAAGGCAACTACTAAATGCGTAAAACTAAATTGCATAAAGTATGTTACACTAGCACAGCAGTAGGCTTAACTACTATAAATCCTGAGACCTGTATATTAATTGTGATTTTTTCATAAATATGCCTGTAATTCCATGTTATAGCAGCAGATAGAGTATGTCCTCTTGAATCACCTTTATCAATGGCTCCCTTCCCTACTGATCATACAACAAATGAACGTGGTTAGAAAGATGGCACATCGATCTTCTGCCTGCTCGTGCTGCGGAACGAAGAAAATCCACCTTCCTTGGAAAAATCTGTACTTATGAGGCAACTATTAAATAGCCACATGGTGCAAACTGTAATTTATTTTTTTTGAATATATGGGTCATCTTATCTTGTACTATGTATGTTTATTTTTTTCGAAATTGTACTATGTATAATTGAAGTCCAGACATGTGTGGCTGATCCTGTGATAGGGGCATCCTGGCAGTGGCCGAAGGACCAGGACCATGGAATTGTGGATCCAATATGGTCTGCCTCTCAAGCTTGGTGATGCGGCAGATCTCCCACTAGGTGGCACACAACGGCTCATTATTTGCAGGGAACCTCCAGATTAGTGGTGCAGCTCTTGGCACATACAGCTAATCTGGTTAGCTTGGCAGGTATCCTGCTTGAAAGGGCGGTGCACCTGAACCAATGACTGTGATGATGGATGGAGGAAATTAAGCAGAGCATGATTGTTTTTCTATACAGAAGAATTAGAATTATATTTCCTTTTTATACAGACTGCAAAGATGAGTCAAATGTGAGATTGCTCTACATAGAAATGACCAACCCAGTATTTGGTCAATAGGATCAAGACAGTATGGTGTTTAGCTGCAGTTTTAACAGAAGGGTAATACTTTGGGAATTTACATCACTGGATGATTCAGCTACCGAGCAGAGACATGACAAGATATTCAAAGGTGATCAGATAATGAAGAAAGAAAGTCAACTTAAACTTCAACACTATAGACCAATTGTTGTACGGAGAAAAAACTGTCAATTGTCACCCACTGTGGTTGTTACCAAAAGATCTAACCCCATAGTGCCCTTGAAAGGCTACAAAGCGCAGGAGACACTTGGCTCCACGCCCCTCTCAACCTCCGGTCGTAGGAGAGATAACAATCAAGATAATGACAACAACCAATACGAAACTTCTTCACGTAGAAGATGATGGCCCAATAGGAGCAACTGCTGTTGTGGTGCCCCCAAACTAGTCAAAATTGTGGAGGTTTCAAACTGACCAAGAAGCCAAAGGCTATGGTCAACTAGCAGCAGCCAAAGGGAAACTAAACTACACAATATTACTCAGAAGAAGAACATGAAAAATCTTTATTTCATAAAAGGGAATATATTAATATCCTAGCCTCTGCATTGACCGATGCACATAGCTCAAAATCTTGAAACAAAATGATAAAGTAACAAGAGAAAGCTGAGCTGATGCAGTACGCACTTCTCTTTTTTTCAATGGACTTCACATAATGTACAAATGCACCTGTAATCCCAACCAGTCAAGGGTCTGCCAATAGAGAGGCATGCTGCCCGAGAAACTAAATCCATAAGAACCGCTTGCTACAGATGGATTTTATCATGTAGGCTGAGGTTGAAACGCACCAGTACGGACACTAATTCTTTTTGAACATTTCCCAATCCCTCACATGCCTAGCTACGACCATGAATACTGCGTTATGCTTGATGGGATCACTGGGTGAGCAGAGCTACCTGTCCGGCATGGCATTTTTGTATGTGAATCCATGCACAGCACAACTTCTATTTATCTATGAACAGGCCTTTCTCTGTGAATTAATGCTCCAGATTTTTTTTTCATATTCCACGTAGTCACAGTAATGCAGTTCAAATTAATGTACACCTTCCGTTGTGTCATCCCTCATAAACATGTAGGACACAAAGGCTGCAGTCACACTTTATAATGTTTTAAATTGTATAGGAGATGTCAAGGACAATGAGTTCTCACCTGCAGGAACAGTAGGGGTGTGTCACATTTGTTTTGCCTTGCAATCCAGCAAAAAGAGAAATAGAGAAGGAAGGTGGGTGTTCGAGCGAGCTCAAATTTCAATCACCATGTTGCGTGTGGACTACCATGTAGATTATCTGATTAGCATACCTCAGTGGATGGTTCAAACCCATCAGTCCTGAGTTCGAGCATCAGTCAGTTCCAAAATTTTGTCACAAGAGGTGAATTTGCAAATGTTTTACCTACTGTAGAATGTTGTGCCTAGTGAGGCTATCTAAAATTATCCATTTAACTGAAGACAAATGATACTAATTCTAATAGTTATTACACATAAACATATAAAAAATCAATTAGTGCATGTCTGGAATTAGTTACATTAATGTTTAGACATGCCTGATCTAATTCATGCCCTTCATCTGTTCCTTTGTAATTTGACAAGCAATGTTTCTTGGAAATCGAAAACAATTTTAGTTTTTAAGTGAGGAAAAACCTTTTTGGTTCTCCATGCTGAGAGGTTGATTTACAACAATGTGGTGTCTAATGCCTTCGTTCACCGCATGTCCATCCACATCAAATGACTGTCAACATGTGGCAACAATAGATTCTACTCTGTGTGGGAGTGAGTGCAGGACGGTGTCACCAAAACAGTGTTTTGTCAAGTCCATGACCAGGGATGGCAGGATTGCCAGCCAATTCGAGGAATGTACTTGCCTTATCCTAGCAAATTCTAGGCAGCCAGTTGCCACGCGTATAGCAGCACTTGACATGAAGTATATGGCGGCGTATGTGACCCAGCAGATGAGCTCTCTGGGCATCGACTACGAACACTCTCTCCTTTTCGTTGAAAGCTGACTAGAGAGAAGGGATGATTAATCCTGACTACTCCTAATCCGATCTCTTCCATTGTTTCTATTCACTGTATAGTAGCTTGCACAGTGGAGCTCCGTGTTCATCCTTAACATTTGCCATGCTCTTTTTTTCATTCTAGTCTCTAGTATGATTTCCTTCCTCATCAATTTTATATTTAAGAGAAAACACCAAGAACCCATGTCCCACAGACCACAAATAGTACGTATCTAAGTAAATGAATACATAAATGAACCATAATTTGTTTTAAGTAAAAACATTTATATAATACAAAATGGCAGAGCATTTGTAAACAATGCTTTACAACTGCACCGTACAATCCATTGTACTATACCATGACAACATGATTATTATCTCGTACTGTCTAAACTTGAAGTCCAGGAGCCTGTAACAGGGGTATCCTGCCAGTGGCCCAAGATAGGACCAGAACGAAGTAACCGTGGATCCAATGGTGCGGTCCTCCGACATGGGGATGCAGCACATCTCTCACTAGCTAAGTGGCACAGCGGCTCAGTGTTGGTAAAGACCCTCTAGATCAGTGCTGCATCTGCTTGGCACACACAACTATCTGGTTTCCGTGGCAGGTATCCTGGTCGAATGTTCAGTGCACTAGACTGATGATTGTGAACAATAGAGAAAATGATGCCGAGCATGATTTGTTTCCACACAGAGTTATGGGACTTTATATTTCATTTTTTATACAGACTGCAAATATAAATCAGATTTGTTCCATTGTTTTATAGAACAACAACAACGCTTAATATCTTCTAGCAGTAGGTACTTCCTTTGCTTAATGCAACACACATTGCCAATACAGTGATTTGTCGATAGAAGCAAGACAATACGGTGTTGGACTTCACTGACCGGAGGAGGATACTTTGGGAATTTACATCACTGGTTAACAATATGGTGTTGGAATTTCAACAATGAAGCAATAGGAGCAAGTGCCTCTGTGATTGCGCAGCCCCCAAACTAGTCACAATTGCAGAGGTTCGAAACTGCTCAAGAAGCCGAAGGATAACAAGACAATGCTGAGCTGATGCAGTACGCGCTTCTTGGTTTTCTTTGGACTTCACGTAATGTACAAATCCACCTGTACTCCCAACGCGTCAAGGTCTTCCAGAAAGGAAATCTCAATCCATCAAGGACTTGCTCACAGCCATGCATCAAGCCTTAGAACCTAGGTTCAGAATGACTAGGTGCTATGGTTGGACTTTAGCATGTTGGCAATTGTTCCACATGAGCAGCTAGTTGAATGAAATTCGTTTTTGAAAATGTCCCAACACCTCACATGCCTAGCTATGACCATAAATATTTCCTTATTCTTGACATAATCACTGGCTGAGCCGAGCTAGCTGCCTCTCTTACATGACATTATTTTTCTAAGTGGATCCACATGCAGGTCGCAACTTCTATTTATCTGTGAATTCCATGTACGCACACTGAGTACTGCAATTCAAATTAATGTGTCTGTGCTCACTCACTGTTGTGGACTGGTCAAAGGGTCGCCCGAATCGGCCCTGTTCCTTTCGGCCCAGTCCAGCTGACCACGCTGTTTTTTTGAGGGCCTCTAGTCAGGCTAGCTCAGAGCTGCCTGGTGGGCCCCTGAGGCGCAGGGCCCTTGATGGCGCTTCCTGGTCCAGCCCAGCAAGGATGCGCAACAACTGATAAATGTCGGTTGGTGTTCCTCAGTTTAGGTCTGTGTACCACTGCAACCCCACTCATAGACGATGGCCCAAGGGAGAGCAGCAGCCACATCATTCAAAAAAAATCAATGCAGCTAGGCAATGGAGAGCAGCATATCTGGAAAACAATGCAGCTAGGCAATGGAGAGCAGCAGCCACATCATTCAATAAAAAACAAGGAAGCCCACGTAGTGATCAGCCGCCGGAATCGAGTAGCGCGATGAGTGTGATGAACGCAAACATGGGGAGAAGTGTCGCATTCCACACCTTGATCTTTGCTACCCTGGTCTGGATAGATTAGGTGTGTATAGTCCCAATGCCTGTCAAGCCTGGATTTGTGCTTGACGGCTAGCTATTGCTAAATACACATTATGAACTAAGAATACCACTCGTGCATTTGTGTATGTTCACTCTTTTATTTTCGAGGCACATGATCGAGCTGTTTAGTTTTCATAGCTCCGATGTGGTAGCCCCTTCTTCAATTCTTTATTAATATTGCAACTAGAGAGTAGGGACGAAGCTTTGTATAGTTTCGCACACAAGCCCATGCTTATCAACCCCTCTGTCACACACAAGCCCATGGTTATCAGCCTGTGAGTATGACTAACCAAGACAGCAGAGTATCAATAAACTTATTTACGTTACGAATGTATGATTAGGGAGATGTGGTGTCTTCTTTCATTTATTAAGATAATGGGGATTTGATTACAAAAAGCTGAGGTTATCCATTTATTCTAATATCAAGCTAAAAAACTTCAATTCTCTACCAAGAATTGGATGATGAACCGAGTGTAACTAAATTGCTTTCTTATGCATTGGTGCGCGCTAGGCGAGGCGTATTTAGGTTCAAATCCCTGCAGATGCACTTGTGCAAGATAAAGCAAATATATCCCAGGAAAGCTGCCATGCTCTTCAGCAGAGATGTTTCCCTCCAACAGCTTGACTGTGCTCCCTGTCCTACTATGCTCATAGACTCCACCGCCGTTAATTAGCTTCTTGTGCGGGAAGAGGTGGAGATGCTGCACAACCTGGTTTGGATTGCGGTGTAGTAAAATTAGCAGACACAACTTTGGAGCTTCTGAACGTGCCTGCCCAGTATTCCTGTTGTCATTCTCATTGGTGCATTCATCACAGCAGAACCTTTTGTTTATCAGTTTCATTGTTCTATAATGTAGCTACCTCGATCTTCCTCTATTATGTTGTCTTTCTAGTGTCGTAGTCACATATGTGCTTTAAGTTCCGAACCAGAGCTTTCTTTGACGGTTGTAGACACTGTCCTGATGTCTCGCAAACCTACCTACGAACATGAATATTGCCATATGGTAGACATAACCGTCAGAGACACCGCCCTTACATGACATTCTTCTTACTGAATCAACAGTCAGCACATCCTCTATTTATATACGAATTGAAGGTCAGTTGTTTTTCCTAGTGGATCAACTCGCAGCACGTGGAAGGCACAGATGTCCTGCATCTCAATTTAATGTGTACTGGATCTGGCTGTTATAACATCCCACCTAGACGCAGCACACAAATGGTACACTCACGGTTCATATTGTATATGAGCTCTTTTACGGTGGTTGGGATACTCCCTGGTTCCTCTCGGTTCCTAAACAAATAATTAGTATTAATTAATTTTTTAAATGGAAGGTTAATATGGTAATTGTGTCTCCTCATTAACAAGTGGGCCCCATAAGTCATATTCTCTTCCACGTCCAGCCAGTGAGGTATTGGGAAGAGCTCGTGCAATCCATGGTGACACCGCTCGTCTCCACCCGGCAACTTTGAGCACACGAGGCAACAAGCAGGCGTGTCGGTGAGCGCAGCTCAAAGATGCATCTTGCTGCCGGCACTTTTCGGGCCTGCCGGGCGGCGCGCACTTCAGAGCTGCCAGCCACGGATGGCGCCGAGCAGGCCGGTTAGCGGGACGTCATTCGAGCTGCGTGCGGGTGGGGGGACGCGTCGTTGCGTCCGCGCACCGAGGGACTGCCACATTCGGCGCCACGCTGACGGAGCCGGCCGCGACCGCCAGAGCTTGGGTCGCGTCGGCCGAGCCACGGAAGGGCGGCGCGCCAAATCGAACAGTAAGCGCCCTTGTCGAACGCATCTAGGCGCGGCCGAGCTTCGGTGGCTTGCTTGGTGTGCCGCCGCGCACGCACGGAGTCTGAGATTGTGTCGAAAAAAACGCGTTTCAGGGGCCATAGTACTTCAATCATCCATACAGTACTCTAAACATTATACTCCTATTATGCATTTACCATACTACCCTTAATTACATAAATAAATTTTGAAATTAGAATTATTTTAATTTTTATTAGGTCAATTTTAGTATGCACCTGGTGCATATGGGCCCACCGTTTAATACACACTTAGTGCTCTCCCGGTACCTCTAAAATTGGTTCCTCTTGGTTCCTCTATCTTTTTAACCGTTGGATCAGACGTCGTGAGCCATCCACTTTTCGACAACCGTCGTAAAAAAACTCATTGTATATAGATATATAGGTGATGTGAATGGCGTCACTTGTTCGTTCAAGGATCAGCAGTGGCCATATCATGACTCGTTTTGCTTTGATTTCCCAAGAAAACAGAAAAATAGAGTGGGGCTTGGTTATGGTTCGTTGATACGATGGTCATGTTACACTGAGATTAGTTCCGGAGTGATAGAGCTCAGTGAATGGGTTCAGGCCCATCGGGTCCTGGTGCAGGATTTCATATCAAGCGGAAACCCGGTGAATTCACAAGCCCAACTGGTGCTGGGTTGCAGTCACATCTTATGTTGAGTGGAAACATGTTAATTCGCAAGCCCAAAGCAGAGGAATAATGTGAGTCTTCTAAACAGGATTGACAAGTGGTTTTGAATTGTCAGTAATATATGCAATGAATTACTATTAATCCATAAATTGAATGCACATGATTGTCAAGCTAATAGCAAAAAGCAATAATCTAGATCACCACATCACATCAGGACACACTGCACTGCCACTTGGGCGAGGAGAGCAAGCGCGTGCGGGTCACGCCAGTCTCCTTTTACCAACTTCATGGTTTACATGAAAGTTCACATAATAAATTGCTTAGTAGAGTCCTCAAGTACCAACTTGGAAGTGACCACTTTTTGTCCCTTGCATTGCATTTTAGCGTGGACGAGAAGGGATTAATGACTAGAGATTACTACTAATAAGCTTGTGCTAATCATAGCAAGAAACATCCTGTGAACAATATTACACAATGAACATTCGTTGGAAGCCGCCCGCATCATGTGGCTTTAACCCAGTTATGGAGAGAAGCATTGCATAGACGCTGGAATCTCTCCCATCATGCGATTTTAATCTGCTCATGAAGAGAAGCATTGTATATTCAGTTATTGCCCTGGCATTGTGTATCCTTGGCCCTCCCTGCCCTTTTGGGGATTATACCGACCATCAAACGGGCTACAGCTAACATTATAGATGTGGCTACAGCTAACATTGTGCCCACTAACATTGTGCCCACTCTGAATTTCCCTGAGTCTTCATTAAGGAATCACCTTGCCATCCTTGCAATGGCAGGGCTGATACATGCAAGAAACCTTGCCTAACTTCTGGCCTGATAATCTGCAGAAGCGATATCTTCCGAAGATGGCTGTAATAATCTGAGAAATATTTCGTGACATAATTCCTGCAAAAAGGTCACTTAGCAAATATGATTGATCACTATTTTTATACGAAAAAAAGCACTATGCCAGAAAAGTTTATTAGCGACACTATAATCTGTGACTTGGACTTAAAAACGCTGCGTCACCAATATTAGATTTGCGACGCGTACAGTCAACACGAGTCACTCATAGTTTTTCCCAGGCAAAAATATGGAGATCTGCGGCCCAGCGTCATGAGAACCAGCGTCACCTTCGTGCTTGATATTTGACTGCGTGGCGCGTAATGCGCTGGGCGCCGTCACATGAGAACTGCCTGGACCCGAAATTTTTATGAAACCCGGTTGACGGGAGTCTGGCGTCCGTGCCCGGACCAACACCCGGACTCCCTCCCGTCGTCGTCTCCCTCTATTCTATCCTTTCCTCTTCTCTCCTGCTAGGGTTAGCCGCCACCGCCGTGGACTTGGCGCTCGCCACCGGGCAGCGGTGAAGGTGACTCGCCACCGGCGTCCTCTCTCCATCACCCTTCCCCCAAGCGCACCCTCCCCTCGGCTCGCACCAGCGCGGCGGCACAGCGGGTGCCCCAGCGGTCTCCTCCCGATCCATCGCCCGGCTCGGGCACGCCTGGGGCCTCGCCCTCCGGGCTCCGCCCCGCCCACCTCCCCGCCGGCCCGGCGCAGGAGCACGGACCGCCCGGTTCCACGGGCACTCGCTAAGGCACGGTGCAGCCAGGTCCAGATCCGGTCGAGACGGCGTAGTAGGCGAGGCGAAGAAGGTCAGCCCGGAAGGGAAGAAGGGCCCCGGCGGCGTGGTTCCTTGCTGCGATGCGGCGATCCGGGAACACCTGCCAACGAGGAAACCGAGAAGAGGTCAGTCCTGCACTCCCGTTAAGCCACCTCGGGTATCCTAAGCATACAGCCATACGGGGTCAAAATCTGGTTCTAGATTTTTGCAATTCAGGCATTCCATTCGTTCATTGAAGATGCACAAGGACAAGTGCTGTCCTGTGGAGAATTAGATGGATCAGCTTAGTTGTTTTATGGATCAGCTTAGTCTGTCGAATAGAATATTGATTTGCTTGGTTGCTCCTTACGTGGGGCTTGATATTGTATGGCTGATTGGTGCCTCACATTAACATCGATTTTCTAATTGGATCCACTCTTTGGAACTTCCTCTTATTAAGCATGTTTAAGGCCCTGATACAGATAGGTTTCAGATTTTGGACCATGAAAACTGCTAAATCAGTAACTTAAAATAAGTATGTTTATAGTATTTGTATTGCTTTTCGTTTTACGCACAGGTCATCACCAACAGTAACTTGGAAGTAAGTTTGCTTGTGCTCGGTTATCGACTTTGTCCCAACTTATATGGAATTGAATTCTGAACCT
This sequence comes from Hyparrhenia diplandra, assembly GCA_015847255.1. NCBI lineage: Eukaryota > Viridiplantae > Streptophyta > Magnoliopsida > Poales > Poaceae > Hyparrhenia > Hyparrhenia diplandra. The sequence goes on along the minus strand of JADLZK010011506.1, from coordinate 744,054 downwards.
GATTTATACAAAACATAGTTCGTATGTCATACAAACTAGCATCATTGACACTTGCCGATGACCTTTACGCTATTCAGATTGATAAATCAATGATGGATGAACTGAAAGAAGTGAAGAAGACTGGTAATCCTACGAAGTTCTGCTTGTCGTTGATGCCAAGAAGCTGCAGGTATCCATGTATTTTCTTCTTGCCATTGTTGCAGCCTGGGTGTTGCCAAGGGCTAAATGTAGTAAATATTGTTTCGGTATCCATATATCAATTATCTCCATGGCAGCAAAAGCCGAAGCTACACATCTCTACACCTCCGCACTAAGCCCAGTGGCGGCATTATTGCTTTCTTATGTAGTGTTCTTAGAGCGTGTTAAAACTCGTCTTGTCTTGGCTTGTTTCAGCTTATTCTCTCTCACAGAATACTATTCAATCAGCCAAAATCAGCCATCAGCCAAAATCAGCCGACATTCTAACACATTCTTATGTAGTGTTCTTAGTAGGTACACATCTCTTAGTGCATCAACATTCGGGCTTTCTGTTCATTGAGCTGTTAGTTTGGGTGGTTAGACTATTGCTCATTGTACAGAGAAAAAGCCAGAGTATTGTCTTTTGGCTGGACCTGCTATTTATTTAAAAGATGGACTTGTGTAAGCTTGTGGTCAATTGTTCTGTACTCCAGGAACATGCTCTATGATTTTCGTTGTCTCATGTAGAGATTGGTGGTGAATGAAATTTATTTTTCACAGCAGCTTTCAGAGATGAATCTAGTGTTAATATATCTAATTTGTGGGCAAAAAGTTTATCTAAAATAAAACATCAGTTCAATTATTCCATGAATTAAAGCTAATTATAGATGGTGTACTATGCAACAAATTCCAGTGCATGTTGTCTGTTTCAAAACACAGGAGCAGCCATTTAGTGCATGCTGCTGTCTTTAACATGCAAGCTTGGACGACACAACTTAAAACTTACAGAACAAAGCACTAAGGGTGCTTAGACCATTAAGGTGTGTGCTGTATTTTCACAGTTTTCACAGGAATATCCCTTATTTAGTTTTGGGTGTGCACTATGCATTGAAATATTTACTTATCGAACCTCACTTTTCTTGGCTACAGCCTACAGAGATGTGTATGCTGACTTCGAAGATGGAGTATCCCACATATTGATCACACTGTAAGTCTAGTAGTAAGTTGAGTGCTGTTATTGATTGGTCTGAAGCTGAAACTATGTGCTTTCTATTACACTTTTATATTGTTTGTCTAACTTCTGGGAGTCATGATGACCATTTACACAGCCAAGATTGATGAGGAACTCCACAACCGCCAGCTTACCATCGACGAGGAGCCAATCTGATCTGGCAAAATGTAATTATTTCCTTCTTAATTGCTCACTTGATGCAATCGTATGCCCTTAAAGTTGCATGCACTACGTCAGACTCCCGGACTGGCCAATAAACAAACAGATCATTGAGCAAGTAGGACCCAATTAGGAATAACTGAAGTTGCTCCTGCAAATAGAGTAGTAGTTTCATGTTGGCTACTGAAATTTCCGTGAATCAATTAAATCTGTGTGCCAAGTGCCAACACTGTTCCCATGCCAAGCTTGACTCAAAAAACTAAAGGAACGTTAGGTCTTTAGGAGATTTTTCACATAAGCTAACTAAAGTTTTTTTTTTTTCTCAAATATGCAAGAGCTCTGCATATTTTTGCAATAAAGAGAAACTGAGTTTCGAAGGTAGATAGTAGTGTAGCACTTACACTGTTGTTGCTAGAAAGAGTTAGGCAAGCGTGCACTTCAGTTTTTGAATAGCATACAATTTATGGTTCATGAGAAAATGAAATTAGACTCCTGTGACATGGGAAAGGCTAAGTAAAAACTTAACACAGTATAAATAAGGAAAAAACTACGATATCTAAATAACCATATCGCTACCTTACATCTTTCAGAATAGCTATAAAATGTTGTTTTTAGTTTTACCATCAGTGTTCCCTGCATTTAAGAAAGGGAAAAACAAATTGGTGAAGGAAATTCCCATTGCATTCTCAAAAACTGGAATAAAACATATGCAAATAGATTTTTAATAGCTTAATAATTAGAATTGAAATTACTTGTGCATTGGTGAATTCTGGTCAGTTGAGAATCTTACTTGTGCATTGGGGTGAGTCTTGAACAAGATTTGCATTTGCAGATAGTGAACAAGACTTGATTTTCACTTGTGCGCTGCAGATTAAAACGTGTAGTGTGCATGTCAATGCAAGGGCACTTGTGGAAAATAGTATACATAATTATCTTGCACATAGAACACAGAACAATTATCTTGGACTAGTATAATCTAATCTCTCAGAATTCTATTATATTTGTTAGGGGATCAAATACAGATGATCTACAAAAAGAAGTGGCATTATTGAAGCAACTGAGGTTAGCCCCTGTTCTATGTAATAAAAATAGGAATTCTGTGGATACTGATGCGAACACATGGTTGATTTAGGTCGCATGTGTTTAGTTTTGTGATGTAGTGATTGTCAACAGTCAACATTCTCCGTCTATTTTCTTTTATCTTTTACGCTTCGCTATGTTTCACCGGCACACGTGGAGTGTGTCAAGACGTATCTCTTGGTTCGTGTTGTGCGGGTGTTGAGCTCGGAGATGGTAGGCGACGGCGGGTGAAGGGGCCAAGGAGGACGTGGCGGGCGATGGACCCGCGGAGGTGAAGGGCGGGCGTGAGGCTTGGACCGAGGGACGGATTGCCGGGTGGTTAGCCATGGAGGCTGACATCTAGGACATCGGCGGATGCAAGAGGGGCGTGGCGGGACCCGTGTCGTCGGGTCAAGGCGGCGAAGTGCAGGCGGAGCGGGAGCTCGGATGACTTGGCGACTTCGGGCGGTCAAGACGGCGATGACACGTGTCGAGGAGGTTTGGTGGTTTGGGCCTCAAAACCACGGTAGCGGAGTTTTCGCGGGTTTGGGCCTCAAAACCCGAAGTGTTCCGGCGGGGGCCGGAAGGATGGCACGTGGCGGCATCGGGGAGGTTGCGTGGAGGCAAGGCTACCGATGAGGAGGCGCGGTGGCCGTCGGATCAAAGATTACCCAGAGTCGGCCGAAATAGCCTTAGGGTTATAAAATCGACTCATGTATCTTAGGGGTAGTTTAGGCGGAGGGAATTGGGGCTATTTAGCAGAGGCATACCCCTTCATCCTCCCTTGCCTCTCATTTTACAGTTTCTAGCTAGGGTTCCAGACTCCAGTGTGAGAGGTCCACCGATCTTGTATCGAATTTGTTGAGCAAGGGCTAGCTCGAGTATCCTGTCACATGGTGGCGTTTGGGATGATTGGATCGGTGTTCTTGTTCCATTTTGTGCAGTGATTTTTGCTCTTCACTTGTTCTTCCCGAGTTCATCCTCTTCCCCTCTATTCTCTTCGCGATTTCTTCGATTTGGCACCGTTTGATCTCGTTTTTCTTGCCTTGATTCGTGCTAGGGGCGTGAGAGGATCATTTCCACCGAAGGGTTTGAGCTAATTCCTCACGAGCACGTAGATCGGGCGAGTTTTTAGATCGAGGTGACTTTTTTGTGTGTTCTTAGTGTGATCCGCGATTTCTCTTGATTCACTCCGTCAAACTCGAAATTTCCTTGGGGAAATGGTCACCCACATGCCTAGATGCTATGGCTCAATTCTTGTGACCTGAGGTTTCGATTTGATTGAGTTTGGATCAAGTTTGTGGAGAGTCGCCGCCGCCGCCGCCGTTGTTCGTCTTTGTTTTTCAGCGGCGCGGACAGTCCGGCACCGTGCGGACGGTCCGCCCCTCGGGTTCATCCCGAGTCGATTTTTCAGTGCTGAGTTGGCAAGTCGCGGACAGTCCGCCCCAAGAGGCGGACGGTCCGAAGCTCGATCCAGAAGCGTGTCGAGCTGGCTGCTGCGAAAAGTTTGGTTTTCGGAATTGCATGCAGGACTGTCCGGCGTTCAAATTTTTGTACCTCGGACTGTCCGGCCTTGGAGAGTGCGGACTGTCCGCGATACAATTTTCAGCACTTGTCCGAACCTGTTTTGGTCTGTTTTATTTGTTTTGAACACGGACTGTCCGCCCTTGAGTCCGGACTGTCCGAGGTTCATTTTTCAGCAGCGCTGTAGCGACATCGAGCCACCGTTGATCATCACTCTTGTGCCGCCGGACTGTCCGCATCAAATCATCTGACCGTCCGGAGCTTTGTCTTGATTTGAGCCATTTTGTCTTTGCTTTCTTTGCGGTTGTTTCTTCGATCGTTTTGAGGTCGTTCCGGTTGATCATTTGTGACTCTAGGGCAACTCCTAAGTCATCCACCTTGCATCCAAGGTCGTGATCATACCGAGAGTTGGGTGAATTGCTCCGAGGGGTTGTGAGAGCTACAAGTCCACTAATTCGAAAGAATTTAGTTGAGGCTCCCATTCACCCCCTCACGGTCGCCTATTCGGTCCTTCAATTGGTATCGAGCAGGTTAAGGATCATATCCACCTTAATCGGTTCTTGATCCACGTAAGGCGACATGGAGAGGTTTGGTCACTTTGGTGGCAAGCCTCCTGGAGTTCGATGGCACCAACTATCCCTATTGGAAGATCAAGATGCAAAAGCATCTCATGGGGATAGATTGGAGAGTGTGGGAGATTGTCGAGGATGAGAACTACCAAGTGCTAGCCGCCGAGTGGGTGAGGATCAAATTGCCCAACACAATGCCAACAACCGAAAGGGGCGTCTTGTTCTCTAGCCTCAAGGATAGTGAGTTTGAGAGAGTTGCCACTTGTGAGACCGCTCGTGAGGTGTGGAAGACACTAGAGAGCTACCACGAGGGAACCCCACAAGTCAAGGCCCGCCTTTACGAGACCTACAAGAGAGAGTACAACAACCTCATCCAGCTTGATGGCGAGTCCATCGATTCTCTCTTTGCTAGGTTTTGGGCGATCCGCAACAAGCTTTCGGGCGAACAAGCCGTCGGAGAGGCTTGACGAGCACGAAGAGGCGTCGCGCTCCCGTACACCCCGGATCGGAAGGTGTGGGATGTGAAGGTGTCCGCGATCATGGAGTCTGCCAACTACGACACCCTCACACCCGACGAGCTCTCAAACAAGCTCAAGTCTTCCGAGATTGAGGCTCGGATCCAGGCGAAGGCCGAAGAACCCTTCTTCGCCGAACGTCGCACTCGTCTCTGGTAAGGGGCGGTTCCAGTTCTTCGCTAACCCATCACGAGATTTCTTTCGCCTTGTCTTCCTTGGTGTCGTGACGAGGAGGAGCATGGAGAGCCTTGGGGATGATGAGCTTGCGCTAGTCATCGGCCGATTCTCGCGGTTTCACAACAACCGCTTGAACCGTCGGCGTGGCGGCCCATCCAAGGGTGGATGCTTCGAAAAGGAGATCGGACCACTTTGTCGCCGCATGCCCCAAGAAGAACAAGGACAAGTACTCCGGCGAGAAGTACTACTCCAAGTGCGACTCCGACAAAGCGCAAGGACAAGCGCGAGCACACCTCCGGCAAGTACAAGTCCAAGAAGGGATTCGACAAGGAGGCAATCAAGAAGAAGTACCTCAAAAGCGTGCCAAGGAGCACAAACACGCCTTCCTTGCCTCCCTCGGTGACCTCGACAACGACTCTTCGGACGGACAATCTTCCTCAAGCGATGAGGAGTCCGAGCGCAAGGTTGAGGACAAGCTGAATGGACTTTGCTTCTTCACCGACTCAAGCCCGGGGCTTGATCTGCACCATTGCCCTCGATGGAGCGGTGACCGGCAGCGCCAAGCCACACGGCAACGACTCGTCTCCCTCCGAGGTACCTCTTACAATCGAATCTCTCTCGATGAGGGTTGAATCTTTGGGCGATGCGCTTGTGTGTCAAGAGAAGTTGCTTAAGCGTGCCGCTAGGGAGAAAAGGAGTACAAGGAGAAGTGGGAGATGGCTATGACCGAGATAGAGTTGCTTAGGAAGCTTTGTCGATGTCTCGATGAGACGGAGTGTGATGCTTGTCTTTGTGCATATGTCTAGTATCATGTCTTTGCAGGTCCAAGTATTCGGCCTTGCTAGATGAGCACGTTGATTTGAAGTCTAGGCCGACGCCAGTTGAGTGCGTGCAAGTCTTGTCCTCGACTTGCGATCCGAGTTGGCGAGAGAAGGCCGCCAAGCTTGCCGTAACTTGAGAAGGCCAACTCGGATAGCACTGTGCTGGGATGTGCTAAGTGTGAAGCTTTGGAGTTGGAGCTTATGTCTTGTAGGCATGACAAGGGAGAGTCGAAGAGGAGATCAAGTATCTTCGCCTCGTCCCGAGTTGGGTGTCTTGTGGAGAGCCATGGCTTGGCATGATGATGAGTCGGTTCAAGAGGGGGGCCCGACACATCGGGTTTTAGGCTTTGCTATAGGTGGGAAGGGAGAAGTCATTTATGGCAAGGTTGGTCAAGGTAGTGGTTTGAGCTCGAGTGAGAAACCAACCAACACTCCCAAATTGACCAAGATCACTCCACACGAGCCTACCAAGCCCATTGTGCAAGATGGCATTCTCCAAGAGCCAACTAAGACTCCACCTCCCAAACAAGTGTGGCTTCCCAAACCGAACCACCTCAAGAACCCACTTGACACTTTGCCCAGGATCCCCGAGGGAAACCCTTCCTAAGACCAAGACCACAACAAGAGTGAACCATCCACCCAAGAGAGTGAACCAACCACCACCCAAGAGAGAGGTGAGGTATCACTTTGTGAGTATTGCCGAGAGAGATGGTCATTTGGTTGAGTTTTGCTTTAGGAGGAAGAGGGATGCTAGGCGTCGAGTGGAGTTTGAGAACCGTGACATGTATCACCCACCACTTGGTATGTATGAGAGGGGGTGTGCGGTCGGTTCGAGAGGCGGTTGCTTGCTAGGCCTGAAGGTAGGAGGCCTCGGAGGTTTGGGCCACGGTTTGTGAGACCCTTTGGTGGTCGTGCTCTCTGCGAGTGGATGTAGATCCTCGCTTTGGGAGCTTTGAGGTTGATAGGAGGAGTGCACCATGCTTTGTTGTGCGTGGTAGCGGTTTGGTAAGATGTGGCGTGGGATGATGGTTTTGCCTAATGCATATTTGGGGCAAGATGGTCAACACCGGTACTCTTCCAAGTTTACTAACCCCGTGTTGTGCCATATGCTCATCCCATGTTCTATCGTTGACCACGGTTTGGAAGGTTTGGAGGACATGTGGCTCATTGACTCGGGCCGTTCTCGACACATGACCGGTAACTCCAAGTGGTTCTCGGCCTCACCCCCATGAAGACGAAAAGAGTACATCACTTTCGGGGGGCAAGAATGAGAGGGAGATTCTATCTCGAGGGTCAATCGGAATCAATGACCACTTTGTGCTCAAGGATGTGGCGCTCGTCTCCAACCTTCACTTCAATCTCCCCAATGCGTCTCTCGGCTCATGGCGGGCGGGTATGAGGTACGCTTCAAGGTTGGGTGTTCTCGAGTTTTGGACTCTCGCGATGATCTCATTTGCTTTGGATTGTGCCATTTGGGCAAGTCTTTCGTGCTGATTTTTCTCGAGGCTTTGGCACATCTTGTTGCTTGTTGGTCGGGTCCTCCTCTCGATTTGTGGAAGTGGCATAGGAGACTAGGTCACTTGAGCTTCGATCTCCTCGCGAGGTTGAGTTCAATGGATCGATCCGAGGATTGCCTAAACTCAAATTTGAGAAGGATTTGGTTTGCCACCCACAATCGTCACGGGAAGATGGTATCCGCTTCCCACCACCCGATTACTTTCAGATTATGACCTCGAGACCGGAGAGATCCTTCACATGGACACATTGGTCCATCTCGGGTGAGGTCGGTCGGTGGGAAGTGGTATTGTCTAGTGATCGTTGACGATTTTTTCGAGATACTCTTGGGTGTTTTTCATGGAGGGCAAGGATGAGGCTTTCGGTTTTGCTCGCGATTTGATTTTGAGGCGAGAACTGAGTTGCGAGACGACCATTCGAGCGATTCGCGGTGACAATGGCACAGAATTTAAGAACTCGATTCGAGTCTCTTTGTGCTAACTTGGGTGTCGAGCACCGGTTTTCTAGCCCTTAAGTCCCGCAGTGAGCGGGATTGTTGAGCGGAAGAACCGGACGCTTGTGGAGATGGCAAGGACCATGCTCGATGAACACAAGACTCAGGAAGTATTGGGCTGAGGCAATCAACACAAATAAGCCATGTCTCCAACCGCATTTTCCTTCGTGCTTTCACCAAGAAGACATCATATGAGTTGTGGTTCGGGAGATTGCCCAAGGTAAGCCACTTCCGTGTGTTTGGATCACGGGTGTTTCATTCTCAAGCAAGGTAATCTCGACAAGTTTGAGTCTCGATCAGTGATGGCATTTTCCTTGGATATGCTTTGCACTCACATGCCTACGGGGTTCTTAATCTTGAGACTAAGCTGCGTTGTAGAGACATGTGAGGTTACCTTCGATGAGGCTAGCGCCTTGTTCCTCTTTCGTGTTTGAGTGTGCGGGGAAAGGAGGAGATGAAGCGAGCATCTTTGTGGAGGAGGAGCGAGGAAGACGTTGGGTGGGGTGATCCCGGCGACTCCACCGCTTGCCCCAGGCGACCTGTGGCGGCGGCGACTACTCACGGACCCGGACCCTACTACCACTACTTCACGGGGGTCCCGTGGAGCGGCTCCCTCGGGGCGAGACGACGTGCACGAGGAGGTTCCAGTTGAGGGGAGGCGACATCTTGCGCCCGCGGCGCCTCGGCTCATTCAGCGTCACCATCCCCCGGAGACCATGATTGGAGGACTTGATCGAGAGGGTAACTTCGTTCCAAATCTTATGCCATGTGTCATTTCGCTCATTCTCGCATTTGTTTCCACTCTTGAGCCGAAAGATGTTAACACACGCATTATCGATTCGGATTGGGTCAATGCCATGCATGAGGAGTTGCGAGAACTTTGAGAGGAACCAAGTTTGGGTGTTAGTTCCACCTCCGGTGAGTGTCATCCCATAGGTACTAAGTGGGTGTTCAAAACAAACAGCAGTGAGGATGGTGTGGTGGTGAGAAACAAAGCGAGATTAGTTGCCCAGGGGTTTTGTCGAAAGAGGGAATAGACTATGAGGAAACCTTCGCTCCCGTAGCCCGCTGTTGACACCTGTTATAGCATAATATTACTAGTCAACTAAACTTGATAAGGGCTTAAAATGAATATCAAACATAAGTCTAGGGGCTTTACTAACATAATTCCATGAGTTTTGGTGATTTATATAATTTCAGGACTTAATAGATAATTGCGTAGAATAATGGAGAAAGTTCCGAGAATATACAAGGCATATGAAGACCAGACTTAACCGTGAATCAACTCAACCCGAAAAGTGAACTAAAACACTCTAGAAGGTACCACAAGACACCGGAAGAAACGAGAGGCCGAGAGGAGACTCTCACCGGGCGGCCCGATTACCACATAGGCCGACCGCCGGGCTACAAATGGCCAATCGAGGTCCAGCTTTGTATGTCGGTTTACCACCGACCTTGAGGTTGTATCTACACCGTTGCCAAGGTCGGTTTGATCCAAGGGTTCACGTTCATCGCCAAGGCCTATATAAGAAGACCCCCTGCCCCTAGGGTTAAACCCTAATTCATTCTATCTCATAATTCATTATCTCTCGGTTGTAGAGGTGTCCCAATGTAGGATAACCTCTCTCTCTGATTAGTGAATTAGAGGTAGATTAGAAGTAGATTAGTAATGTAATTAGAAGTAGATTAGCCATGTAATTAGAAGTAGATTAGATCTAACTTAGATCTAATCAAGACTAAAGGAGAGTTGACTATACTTTGGTTACGAGATGTCTACAGAGTTTGGATACGATACTCTAGAATACTCATCCTAGGGAAAAGCTACAATGGTAGGTGTTACGTAAACTGCGAGAATCCTTCATATTCTTTTAGCACTTAACAAATGCCAACAAGCTTTTTGGCGCCGTTCTTGAAAGAAGCAATTGGCCTAAAAGATTCTAATGATGATCATGATGTTTGCTAATTTAGTGTATCACTAGCTTTAGTAGGATTATCCTTGTTACGTTGAATTGTGGAATAGACAGGACAAAAGATGTCGTTCGCGACCTTCCGACAAGATTCCACAAGATAAGAAAAATTGAAGAACCCAGGGTGCCCGATCATTCAAGATTCATCTCTATTGGAACCCTGCTATCTCAAGGTACGTATTTAAATATATATTATTCTAACCATATGTAGATTGAAGAAGTCGCCGTCACAAGAATTCAATGCACACATCTCAAGTGACGTACATAGAAGCTGCACATCATGGTAAGTATGATTAAAAGGTAAGAAAGTCTTGCTGATTGACTATAAATTGATTGAGTAGTTAACATTTAATTTCTTGCATTGCATTGCATGTTTACTTGATTAACTCGTGCATTCACTCCACTTAGTTTATGTTTTCTCATAGTAGATCCATTGCATGTTTATTTCCTTGCATATATCCATATAGTTTGCATCTAAAAAAAAAGAGAGAATATATATATATATATATATATATATATATATATATATATATATATATATATATATATATATATATATCCTCACCATGATCATGCTCTTTCATTGCTATTTGAGTAAATCTCTGCTGTGTTTTTATTCTACCTTTGTCTTTTATGGTATGCTTTGGTTTGGAAGTACTGTACATACTTCCAAAGGCCTTTAAATTAAAGCGTGGTGCTTAGGTTAAATAGCATTCCTTAATTAAATTAGACATGGAGTCTAGTTTGGTTATTGAACTAGAAATTGCTTGTGTAGACATTGGTTATTGTGTTGGACTAACCCCTGCGAGAAAACTCTCAAATCCAATTCGGGTAAGTCAAGAGATGAACTCGGTCGAGATGAAGCAAGGTATATGATGAACTCCAACCTTGTGCAAAAGACACGGCTCATTCATCATTAATGGAAGAATTGTAAGTATCAAATCATTCACGTTCTCTTTTTACTACAAGTTACCTTTGCCTTGATCCACATTCTAGAGTGTAGCCATAAAAAAAAAAGAAGTGCATTATTAGACATGATAAAAGAGTCTGTGCTAAGAGTAAACAAAGAACCACCTTTTCATTAGCATAGATGAGATCTTATGAACTTTGGACAATAACCCCTGCTTCAATCATGTTGTATTTTCCCTCGGGTATGTTGTCCACTAATATTTTGCAAAAAAAGGGTCTATGCTATGTTCATTCGATGAAGAAGAATGACATATAACATAATCTAGAAAAGTAATCACTCCAAAGAAGTGGATGGACAAAGCTACAGGCTATAAGAACATCAAAGCCAGGTAAGTGAATATAACTCACATATTTATATACAACTCTTGTCTTATGTTCTAAAGAAATAATAATAACAATAAATATCTGAGCACATGAAGGCTCATGAGAAAAGAAACATGTTCCTAGGACAAGTTTCCTTCGAGTATTCTTGGTCACTAACCTTGCAGAAACAAAGGAGGAACAACATGTAAGGACATGGTGATTGCAACACACGATTAGGGACGGTCCAGCATTCACACTTAAAATGTCAAGTGACAGGAAGGCTCAAGCATGGGGGAAGAAGGTCGATTCCTCTAAAGATCATCCGATATACTCTTCCTCTACTCAAGCTCCCATCACTCTGACATGCTGGTTTGCAATCCCTTTACTCACTATTACTTTGTCTCTTTAAGTTTGATGGTTAATAAATGTCATTCATCAAAATCAAACTTATGATATAATAAAATTTCCCACTAGAGAAAAAGTAATAGTGAGCACTTGTTTCATATCCAACCAAAACCTTTCCTAGCATAGAAGCAACCTTGAGCTCCATGACAGTTATACCTTTGTTTACAATTACTTGTATATTCCTTCGGGTATCTATTGTTAACTAATCTTACAGGAATAAAATCATAAGAGGAGCAAAAAGGTCCAAGTGCAATTTAAAAGAACAAGAAAGAAAGGACGATGCAATAAAGGAGACAAGTGTGGAACAAGATACACAAGAGGCCATAGAAGAGAAGGACCACCACAAGGTGTTATGCTGTCACACTCCAATAATAAGGTAACATCTTGAGGTAAGTTGTCATTACTTAGGCTTTACCTAAATTATGGCTTGTTCATAAATAAAGAATAAAACATGTTAGAGCAACACCCTTGCTCACTAGTAGAAATATGATCATGTGTGACCTTTTGCTAGTGACGCTTGGTTACTTTGGTCATGGAATGATATCATTCTATGACCGAAGTTTATGCTTCATCATAAGTTACAAGTGACCAAGATTTGGCTTAAAGTTTTTGACGAAAATGAAAGGAACGACACAGAACAACAGAAGATCATTGTCATAGATGGTGATTCCCATGTGCTGCATCGTCCGGGCGCACCTAATGATGGTCACAGATTAATTTGGGTAATCATCGTATGTAACTTGTGTGGTTATTATTTTCTCAAAGTGGGCCTCCAAGTGCCACTCCATAGATTATTATTTGCGGCAAAAATATGCGGCCGCATGGCTTCGATATCGCGACCTAACAAAACTCATAAACCTGAGTTACCACTAGACTACTCCGCAGTTTTTGAAATAACAATGCACTTTATTGTATATACTCGCATTCAACTTGATAATTGAAAAGGTTGGGCCCCAAACTTAATGGATCAGAGATCGTTGCCCATCAACATTCAGGTTACATTACAATGTAGTACAGTTTCAGTTACAGCATTAGATTGTACATCCTAATCCCACCACGGCCTTAGTTGACGACCCCTCGTCGGCTGCCTCATGCAGCTTGTTCTCCAGAGCATCCATTCTCTTCAGCAATTCCTGCTGTTGAGCTTCCATCTGAAATTGAAAATGGACAACATGTTGTAAATAGGCAAGTTAAACTATTTTGATACAATACAAATGCTAAAGTAAATCTAGGCATATATATCTGGCATAGAAAGAAGAAAACAGCCAACCATAGCTGCAGCCACTGTACGAAAAAAAGGGCAGCCGAGGGTCAATGTATTAGTAGATGATGTGAGTCACTAGTATATGGTGGGCTTAGGTAGTCAGGTGGAGTTATGCACGCATTCCCAGCTGGTGTACATAAAGAAGATGAGAACTGATTAAACCACTGCCTAAATCTGTTGCTTTAGCTTATACAATAGAATCATTTGCAGACTCATACAGAGGCTATTTGTTTTCAGATTTTGAACAAGTAACTAACGGCTAACCAAAAAGAGAAGATGAACTCAGCTCCCAAAGATCCAACCAGTCATAGAAAAGGTTAGTTACAAAAGTTCCTTTGCATGCATGATGCATTGCCTAACCAATAAGTTGACTGGACAAGCTTCTTCAGTAGTCAGGTGGAGTTATGCACGCATTCCCAGCTGGGCAACTGCAACCCACAGTCCCGCACACAAGAAATCCAACTATTGGACGGCATGCACCACTATGCACAATTCATGAACTATTTTTTCAGAAGTGTTTTCAGAAGAAGTGTTGCTGTTGTTTGCATCGATCTGACTGAACCAGAGCTGGTTGCAGTGAATTGGTTACATGCATATTACTCATATCTTCGGTTGATTTAGTACTAGTAACTAGTAGCCTAGAGCTTCTGAACTTGCATTGTTCAAGTAATCTCAGAATTCAGAAAACAAAAACAATTCTTGTAATGAGTGAATTCAGGCTATGTGTACAACAAGTTCAGAAGCTAGTCATGCTGAATTGCTGATCCACCCACCCATGGCCAGACAAGTAAATCAAATAGAAAAAAATGCATTATTAATACTAGTAGTATTCCCTCCTCTTTTCCATTCTTTATCGTAGGCTGCTACACTACAGCGATTCATCTGTAACGAATGTACAAGGTTTCAAGAAGGCACAGCACATGACTTATTTCAGGAAGACACTTTATAATTTGCCACACGATTTGGCTATCTTAAACAGTGCCATGAGACTACAAGCCATTCAGAAACCCTAAATAAAGAAACTCATAAACAAGCTTTTGATATACTACAGGCCATTCATTCATAAAATACTACAGAGGAATTTAATCCCACAAGTCAATGCAAGGACATCTGTGAACTGGAGCAGTCTAGGTGAATCAAAAAGCCATGTTTGCCTGTTAGTATGATCTTATCTGACATGTAAGAGAAGCTAAATTAAATTGATATCAACATCGTGACCCCCAATTTTTTTCAGAATAGTTTGACACATCGATTAGAAGTAAAGTGAGAAGATTAAACAGGTACATGGATGCACTGGATCCTAGTCATGGCACTGCACTAACCCTAAACCCACCCAAACCAATCACCAATCCCAATATGAACAACAATCTCACTTCAATCTCGACATGGATCACCAATCACAATCCAATCACCATGTCAAACCGTGACAAAAACCTGAACTAACCTCCAGGAGGATGCGGGGAGCGGCGGGGAACTTTGCCTTGGTGTACTTGGCACCCTTCACCTTGGCTTGATTGGGGAGAAACCTGCCAGTTGCAGCGTCGCGGCCCTGGCCCTTAGCCATGGACGGCGGTTGCGGCGTCGTCGGCGGCGGATGCGGTGGCGTCGGGAGGGGATGCGGCGGAGGTGGATGAGATTGGGGACGAGATGCAGCGGGGCGCGGCGGAGCGGAAGAGTCGATGCGTGCGGCTGAACACCAGCCCGGGGAGCGTCTCAATCTTTATATGCCCAAGATGGGTTTGAACGGATAAATGGAGGTAGAATCGACTTCTGACGAATGTACGTCCATAGCGCATTGGTAACACCTGAGATCCTGAACCCTGCAATCTGGGTTTGAACCCTGCAGAATGCAGTTTTTTTTGTTATTTTTTGATTTTTTTGTAAAGGCCATGTTTTTTGAACTGATTACTCACAAGTACATGAATACTTTTTGCGTCCACAATTATTTAGAAATTTCTTTTTTAAATGGCATTTGTGTTCATTTACTCACAAATACATGTAAAACTTTTGTTTCCTCAATTATTTCTTTTTTTTGCCATTATTACTTGATATTCTCAAAATCGTGTGAAATTTTTTTGGGGTGTTCATGGTGCTCAACAAATATATCGTGTGCATCCACGCAATTTTTTAGACCACGTTTTCATTTACTGTAATTATTTCTTGATTTACTCACAAATAAATGTAAAAATACCCTAATGTTCCTAGAAAATTGGCAAGGACACCTCATTTTGATTGCTAAAGTTGTAAAAAAAAAATTTGAACTGATTCCAGAAAAGTTTGTGATGCATATCTCACAAAAGGCATTCCTCTCTCGGGATGTCCGCGTCACTTAGTGAGGGATACTCATTCATTTGTTGGACGTGTAGTACGACAGTTTTGAAATCATGTGAAATTTTTTTTTGGGGTGTTCACGGTGCTCAACAAATATGTCGTGTGCATCCGCACAATTTTTAGACCACATTTTCCATTTACTGTAATTAATTCTTGATTTACTCACAAATAAATGTAAAAAATACCCTAATGTACCTAGAAAATTTTGCAAATTGGCAAGGACACCTCATTTTGATTGCTAAAGGTGTAAAAAAAAATTTGAACTGATTCCAAAAAGTTTGTGATGCATATCTCACAAAAGGCATTCCTCTCTCCACGATGTCCGCGTCACTTAGTGAGGGATACTCATCCATTTGTTGGGCGTGTAGTACGACAGTTTCGAAATCGTGTGAAATTTTTTTGGGGTGTTCACGGTGCTCAACAAATATGTCGTGTGCATCCGCGCTATTTTTTTAGACCACGTTTTCCATTTACTGTAATTAATTCTTGGTTTACTCACAAATAAATGTAAAAAAATACCTTAATGTACCTAGAAAATTTTGAAAATTGGCAAGGACACCTCATTTTGATTGCTAAAGTTGTAAAAAAAATTTGAACTGATTCCGAAAAAGTTTGTGATGCATATCTCACAAAAGGCATTCCTCTCTCTCGGGATGTCCGCGTCACTTAGTAAGGGATACCCATCCGTTTGTTGGGCGTGTAGTACGGCAGTTTTTAAATCGTGTGAAATTTTTTTTTGGGGTGTTCACGGTGGTCAACAAATATGTTGTGTGCATCCGCACAATTTTTAGACCACATTTTCGATTTACTGTAATTAATTCTTGATTTACTCACAAATAAATGTAAAAAATACCTAATGTACCTAGAAAATTCTGAAAATTGGCAAGGACACCTCATTTTGATTGCTAAAGTTGTAAAAAAAATTTGAACTGATTCCAGAAAATTTTTTGATGCATATGCTAAGAAATTTGTACTACCATTTTTTCCTAAAAACAATAACAAATTACCAAATTTTTCGACTCAATGGGTGTGCGTGTAAAACAAAAAAAAAAAGCCAAAACTGGCGCCATCCCGAAAAAAAAAGCGCCAAAACAGGCCCAATCCCCAAAAAAAAGTGCCATCCCTTTCCCATTTTCCTTTTCCCCCGGTCAAACACCTCCCCAATCCCACTCGTCTCCTTCCCCACCATTTCTCCAACCCTAGCCGCCCGGGCACAACCGCCGCTGTCGAGGAGCTCCTCCCCTCCCCCACGACCAGGTACCTCATCGCCTACCCTTCATTGCCCCGCCTACGATGAGCTCCTCCCTCCCCCACACGCAACCGTCACCGCCAACTACGCCGTCGCCGACGACTCTCGCCGGATCGAGCGGGAGATCTTCTCCGTCCTCCCGCTCATGCTGCATCTCGCATCCCTCCTGCCCTGCTGTAATTCCTTTTCCTCTCTCTCTCGTCGCAAGATTTGGCGAGCTCGATGGTGGCAACAAGGGGGCAAAGAAGAAAGCGACTTCAGAAGAAAAAAGAAGGTAAAAGCCACATCCATGTTTTAATGCCTTTGAGATTGTTGATTTCAGGCTGCGCTCTAGGTAAATCACTTAAGTTATATTGGAATCTGATAGTGATTACGTAAATTAAACATTGACATACTTGAAGTATTTATGAGGTCGTTAGAATTGAAATTGACCTTAAGATGGTGATAGGTCTCTGAACTCATTTGCATTGCTTCTTTAATTTTTTAGCAGCAACAGGGAGGATCATAATTTCCTACAAATAAGATAGGTTTATATTTACTGCTCGTCAGTAAGACAACCAATCAACACTACAGCATGTATGTCTTCATGAACCAAAAAAAAAAAATGAAGCCCAGCCTAAGATACACTTTCTGTTTGCTTTGACATCCTAGTATAATAAGAAGCAAATGATTTGCAGAAATACTGACAGCTCCTACCAGTGAAGGTTCAGTTATCTGAACAAAACAGCATATGTAAGATGTAGGTTCAGTTATCTGCACAAAACAGCATATTAAAATACAATCCTTCCTATCTAAGCTAGCTAAAGCTATCAGTGTCATATATCTATCATTCAAATACAAGCATCCATCTATGGTCCTTGTTTAGCATGATTGTAACAAGAGTCAGTAGCCAAGAAGCTGCACTTGTCAGACAATGAACAGATATTCACTGAAGTTTCAATGCACTGATCAAGAAAAAAAAAAAAGTGACCAAGCTCATAACGTGTGTGTGATTAAATTGCTAATTGCTAAATATATTAGTTTATTCAACAGTACAAAAGATCATTCTATATGCACGAAAATAAGTTAAGCTAATAGGCATATTGCATTAGAAATCCTGAATGCACGATCTGGTAGTGCTCAGCACAGCATGCATACGGGACTAATTTGATAAGTTCTAAATAGGAATAGCCAGGTAAGGAGAAAGAAGAGGTTGGCACACCTGGTAGTGCTCAGCACAGCAGGACCGAAGATAAGATCTGGATTTGCACTATTCAATATCAGAACTGTACTAAATTGAAAGCAACCCAGTCATTTGTAGGTAGATTTATTTGCAATTACACAGTTAAGCAACCTGATTGGAAAGCTCTATAAAAATAGTAACCCCATAACACCACTGAAGTTATAGGGCATAATATATTGTGAGCAAGGACTTGAGAAATCAAAATAGAACTGAGAGCAATCTATCCCCATAACACCACTCAAGTTATAGGGCATAATATATATATTGTGAGCACGGACTTGAGAAACCAAAATAGAACTGAGAGCACGTGGTCCTAAACACCGTTTTGAGATCATTTCCCTCCTTTATATTTTGTTTTGTCTTTCCCTGCATACCAATTGCATTGGATGGAGACATTGACTAAGCAGTTAGATTGTGTTAAATCAACATGTACAGTTAAGCCACTCCGCTTACAATTCTAAACCTGCACAACAGCCATGCATATTGGGTAAGTTCCTTGTATGGATTGCTGTGGATGACAATGTTTTTTATACCTCTAGACATCTCAATCATGATATCTGCATGCCTATGCAAATGCATATTCTTTAGAGCTAATATTTATCACTGAGATTCAAGGGTCCCCAAATCCTCCAGATATCAAAAATCCATGATGAAAGTTACAAATCTCAGATTTCATTAATTTTAACTTTCACACTTGATTTCCTGGAACTGGTACTAGCGCTTACGTCTTATTAAACTCCATTTTATTTATCTAATACACACTTTGTGCTTGTTCTTATCTATCTTGCAAGTAGTTGAACCTACAATAACTGATTATGAGAGAAGCCGGGATATACGCGTGGCTAACAATAACAAGAAGATGCAAGAACTAGGACTGCGAACTCTTGCTGCAGTAAGGTGAAGTATCATCAGACTACCGGTTCTTGCTGCTACGAGGCACACCTATATGATTATGTAAGTGTAAATTTCCTTGTACGATTACCTGTACATTTCCATGAATCAGCTGCCTTTGCACTTCATTTTAGACACCTTTTCTGTGAATGTTTATGCATGCAACAGAAGCAGAAGAGAAAAAGGGAAGAACCCAGCTTAGATAGGACTGAAGAGTTAGATGCGGTGGAGGCCTTCAAGACCTGCCACACCAGCTCCAAACGTGGCCTCAGTGACCCTGCAAGAGAAGCACTTGTAAGATCAATAGTTTGATTTATTCAATGCATTTTTAAGTCCTGTGCTGTGCCTTCCTGAAATAAGTCATGTGCTGTGCCTTCCTAAAACCCCTGTACATTCGATTCTGAGATGAATCGTTATGACTTAACAACATAAAAATCTGGATATTGTACACTAGCTGGGAATGCGTGATGTTTTCTTCTTTCTAGCTACTGTAGGTAGAGCTTCCTTGCAGCACTAGCAAGTTGCAGATATCTTTGAAAATATATGATGCATGAATATTGACTGTTATCTTTGAAATTAACCTGTAACCTGAATCAGTTTCCACATGTTGCTTACCTTCATAGCAATGATGATCTGTTGGGAATGGAAAATACATCGCGTACAACCTATATGTACATCTGTATTACAACATGGTGACTGGAACCTTCAAAAAAATGTGTTCATAATTGACTACAAAGTGCAGAATTCTAATCGGTGAGGCATTAAGCTTTCTACAGGATTTCACCCAAAATAAGGAAAATTAGTTACTTACTAGCTAAGATATGAAATCATTTTGATGCTTGACATATGATTGGATCTCTCGAGGAATCTTGTGCCATGTCTCTATAGCTTAGGAAAACATCTAACTGGTTTGTGCCCATGTTTTTTCAGTGCGAAATGGAGGCTATGAACCAGGACCTTAAGGCTGCAGTTATACAACGAAGCCGGTGTGAATGTGGTGTCCACTGTGCTCTCCAAAACCAGCTCTCAACTATTCTTGAAGAGTGTTGGTCTCAAGACACCACAACCCTCCAATTCAGGGAACAACAAATGAAAGTGAGCTTCGAACAACTAAAAGCTGAAGCAAGGGCTGCTTTGTTGAAGGTGAACTCGAGGAACTCGGGAAGAAAAGTGAAGAAGGCGATGAAAGGTTGCTTCGGGCAACAAATTGAACTGAAGGAGTACAAGAAGGCGACGGAGGCGGTAATAGGAAGGAGATGGAGGAGAATAGGATGCTCCTCGAGGCGGATCTTGAACCTCCAAGCTCCTCATTCTAGTGCTGCTCCTCCTTCAACATGAAGGCTGCTGCTCAAGTGTTGCTGAGTTTGGCCTGCTCATTTTGGCTAGTCGAAAACTTAAGTTGCCCTGTGGTGCCAACTTTTAGTATTTCTGTTTTGTTTGTGCAAATTGATTTAAATGTGTCTTTGTGAACATAGATTATGCTCAAGTGGTGGTCTTTGGGCACTTAGTACAATACTTGTTTTATTTGAACTATGAAATTATGTGGTTTTTGTACAACCAATTATAAACTGCAAATAATTTATTTAGCTGCATTTGTATGACCAATATTATTGACATCACAACCGCATTCTGTGACTAAACGATGCAACTTGTGACCAATTTGTATTGACAAATCTGTGACCAATCTGTGACCAATTACGGCCACATGGCAGATTCTAATTGGTCCACGTGGACCAATGAACAGCGGGGCGTAGCTGCCACGTAACGCGACACGTCATCGACCCGCGTCGGCGTCATACGTGGCAAACACCACCGATTATGACGATATCCTAAAGCAATTGGTGACCAAAACATGGCGTCATAGGGCGAGCGAGACGCCCGTTAACGGCACCGTCAAGACGCTGTCGGGCGGTGATGGTGGCGAACATGGGGGCATAAACATGACCAAAACGGTCGTCAAAGAATGATTGCACATCTTTGGCGATGTACTTATCGTCATTGAATGGAACAACATCTATGACCAACTTTGGTATTTCGTCACACATTAACAAATGTGGCGCGACCCCGATGACGATATGATTTTGGTCACAAGGTCGTCCGCAGTGAAACTATGTGACATTTCGACACATACAAAGGACCAAAGGTGAACGTCATCCATGAGCATATTTGTACTAGTGGCTTGATCCATCTTCTTTAGCTCAACATGTTTTGTTAACTTGTTCTTATCATCACTCTCTTGATCTCTTAGTCCTCATCTTGTAAGCCAGAATTTTGCTTACCTTGCTTTGAAAGAATCATGCTTTTGATGTTTAGATAAAGAAAACCCTTCCAAGAGTCAATGAGTTTGATTTGTTTTGCCAATGTTTTAATCACAAACAATCATGCTCAATCTTTTGATCTTGTTACCCAAGTTAGGTTTAAGCAAAGCATATTAGAATCAACTATATCTTGTTTGTTGTGCCTATGGTTAGAGAAGAATGAATGAAGTTTTGGTTCTGTTGGTGTTTTCCCACCAATAGAGCCCATGCACTTGATCTCTACCTTGACTTTGCAAGCGGGACACACTTTGAGCAAAATAGTGGAGAAGCCTACCGGTCTCTCGAGAATTCAACAAGTGAATGTCTTGCAAGCATGCACACTAAACAAGACGTTTCCTACATCAATGCTTCACTCCAACTCATAAGGCAAAGAACATAGGTGACGTCGTTCTTCTTGATCTCAAGGAGCATAGCCGTCAAGATCGGATAATACACTCAAGGAAATGAAAAGGTAAGAAGTCTTGTTCGAGGAGGACTTAAAACACACGAACCCTCGCCGAAAAGGAAAGATCGGTAGTTATCCATATTTATCTTCTTGCATTGCATAATTATTTTCCTTTAGCATATTTACATTTTAGCACAAGCTTTGCATTAGAAAAGAAAAACAAATATTTGTTTGTTGCATAAACATTGAAAAACTTTAGGCCCCATGTGAGTAATTTTGTGGTGTGTAACAACCCATAAGAATATTTACTTGTGGTGGCATAAAAATAAATAAAATAAATATGCATGCATCGTCATCCTTATTTGCATAGAAAACCCTAAAAATATTTAATCTTTCTTTGAAAGATTTCAGACGCACAAAAGCAATGTGGCTAACCCTTAACGCTTAATCAAGTTCCACTAGTTTTGTTGTCTATTTGAGTTCAGCAGGATCGCAAGGAAGAGAGACATGACACATATGGTGTCTAGCATTAAAGAAGATCAATCAACCACCATCACTATCCGGGGGGGAGCGTCTTGTTCTCTAGCCTCAAGGATAGTGAGTTTGAGAGAGTTGCCACTTGTGAGACCGCTCGTGAGGTGTGGAAGACACTAGAGAGCTACCACGAGGGAACCCCACAAGTCAAGGCCCGCCTTTACGAGACCTACAAGAGAGAGTACAACAACCTCATCCCGACTTGATGGCGAGTCCATCGATTCTCTCTTTGCTAGGTTTGGGGCGATCTCGCAACAAGCCGGGCGAACAAGCCGTCGGAGAGGCTTGACGAGCACGAAGGCGATGCGGCTCCCGTATGCCCGGATCGGAAGGTGTGGGATGTGAAGGTGTCCGCGATCATGGAGTCGCCAACTCGACGACACCCTCACACCCGACGAGCTCTACACAAAGCTCAAGTCTTCCGAGATTGAGGCTCGAGATCCGGCGAAGGCGAAGAACCCTTCGCGCCCGAACGTCGCACTCGTCTCTCGGTAAGGGCGGTTCCGGTTCTTCGCTAACCCATCACGCATTTCTTTCGCCTTGTCTTCCTTGGTGTCCGTGGATGAGGAGCGGATGGAGAGCCTTGGGGATGATGAGCTTGCGCTAGTCATCGGCCGATTCTCGCGGTTTCACAACAAGCGCTTGAACCGTCGGGCGTGGCGGCCCATCCAAGGGTGGATGCTTCGAGTGCGGAGATCCGGACCACTTCGTCGCCGCATGCCCCAAGAAGAACAAGGACAAGTACTCCGGCGAGAAGTACTACTCCAAGTACGACTCGACAAGCGCAAGGACAAGCGCGAGCACACCTCCGGCAAGTACAAGTCCAAGAAGGGATTCGACAAGGAGGCGATCAAGAAGAAGTACCTCAAAGCGTGCCAAGGAGCACAAGCACGCCTTCCTTGCCTCCCTCGGTGACCTCGACAATGACTCTTCGGGACGGACAATCTTCCTCAGCGATGAGGAGTCCGGCGCAAGGTTGAGGACAAGCTGAATGGACTTTGCTTCTTCACCGACTCAAGCCCGGGGCTTCTCGCACCATGGCCCTCGATGGAGCGGTGACCGACAGCGCCAAGCCACACGGCAACGACTGACCTCCCCTCTGAGGTACCTCCTACAATCGAATCTCTCTCGATGAGGTTGAATCTTTGGGCGATGCGCTTGTGTGTCAAGAGAAGTTGCTTAAGCATGCCGCTAGGGAGAGAAAAGGAGTACAAGGAGAAGTGGGAGATGGGCGGACCGAGATAGAGTTGCTTAGAAGCTTTGTCGATGTCTCCGATGAGACGGAGTGTGATGCTTGTCTTTGTGCATATGTCTAGTATCATGTCTTTGCAGTCCAAGTATTCGGCCTTGCTAGATGAGCACGTTGATTTGAAGTCTAGGCCGGCGTTTTGTTGAGTGCGTGCAAGTCTTGTCCCGACTTGCGATCCGAGTTGGCGAGAGAAGGTCGCCAAGCTTGCTTTGCTTGAGAAGGCCAACTCGGATAGCACCGTCTTTGGGATGTGCTAAGTGTGAAGCTTTGGAGTTGGAGCTTATGTCTTGTAGGCATGACAAGGGGAGAGTCGAAGAGGAGATCAAGTATCTTCGCTCTGTCCTAGGTTGGGTGTCTTGTGGAGAGCCGCAGCTTGGCATGATGATGAGTCAGTTCAAGAGGGGAACTGACACATCGGGTTTAGGCTTTGCTATAGGTGGGAAGGGAGAAGTCATTTATGGCAAGGTTGGTCAAGGTAGTGGTTTGAGCTCGAGTGAGAAACCAACCAACACTCCCAAATTGACCAAGATCACTCCACCTGAGCCTACCAAGCTGTTGCATTTCTTAAGCGCAATCACTAGAAACAAGTTTAGAACCCATCTCTAATAACGGCGCGCGTAAATGCGCCGTTGACATTCCCAAGTGAAACCACCGTGTCGGTGATCTGAACGGGATTATCAACGGTGATAGATCTTGCCAAACAAGATATTCATCTCGCAGCGCACGGATCTATCATTGTAGCATTTCACCCGGAAGTATTCAGGGTATCGTTATTTACATTTTTCCCAAAGGAAGGCATGGTATAAAAGTCTCTAATTCAGACATGGTCAAGATAACACGAATGCATAATAGACCAATGTTCATAAAAGGGATAGAAATAGAATAGGTAATAGGATAACTTGACACACACACTCAAGCCAATCTCAAGGATAAAGGGAAAATAATGAATAAAAGAATAAATCTAATATGGAGCGGGGCATATCCCGGATAGTCATGTCAAGATAGCGGATACACACATGTTTTCTTGTTAGAGATTCTAGTTCAAGAAAGCCAAGGTCTCTGCTGAATTACTTCGGGCACCGGCAATCGCCCAAATGGGATGGAGACCGGCATTTAGCACTTGCGCCGCACCCGAACGGGGGGGATTACAAGGGGGCGGACAAGGTTTGTCACAACCCAGCCGCCTACCCCCTCAACCGTGGGATGCGCCACAAAAGATAGAAAACCCTTAGTCTAGACACCACGTCTACACTAGTGATTATTACTGCGGCGTGTATACAAGGCTTACCCGTCCCCGGGGTCCTTCTACCAGAGCACCACCCCGAAGGAACGGCTATCAATCCCGCAACCCAACATCAACCAAGTCTAACTCTAGGTAGAACTCATCATATCGATCTAGCTCTTAGTCTAAACATGTATGTATGATAAATTAAGCACGATGTTCCATAAGACAAGATTATGATATAGAAACTATATACTAGTTCATCAATCAAGATTATGTCATAAGGACTTTGCTCTAATTCAAGAACATGACTATATTGATAAGTAGAGAACAAGAACAAGATGAAGAACTCTAAATTGATCATACCGAATAGCTTCAAAATGTCTTGCTCTCCTTTATTAATCCTTGCCAAACTCCTCCTAAATACAAACTAAGAAGAAGGAAAAAAAAAAGAAGAAGAAAGGGAGAAGAAGAGGAGGAAGAAGAAGAAGAAGAAGAAGAAGAGAGAGGCTACATTGTGTGGGGTGTGTTACAAGTGAGGGAGTGCCCATCTATTTATAGGACCTTCACCATGGGATCCTCTCTTGGCTAAGCCATTTGGTACTAATCCCGCACCGTTTTTACGGGCAAGCAAACACCGCCTCCAAACTTTTCAGTCGAGATGGGGGCCGCCGGGGCGAAGATGGGCTGATTTGGCCTCCGGGAGGGTGCGCGCGCGCACCCTAAGGTGTGCCCGCACCAAGAATTTGTCCGTTTGGGCTGAAACTTTGCACGAGCACGTGGGCCTCGGAGTTAGCCGTTTCGAGTATTCGTTATTTGAAATCCGATTTCGTATGAGAAAGTTATGCCCAAAATATTGAACCCATGTCCTGCGGCCCGTTTATCATTTCATGTTGGACTCGGGCCTCGACCTCTTGGGATTGTGCTTGGATATTGATATTTTATGGACTTTTCTCCCTTGGGTTTGATGTTCTCGGGAATGCGCTTTCCGGGGAGGCGCCTTTTGGTGCATTTTCCACTTGGTTTTTTATATAAATCTGCAAAACATTATTTGGCCTACAAGTGGAATTATGTCAATAATAAATGTATATGTGTGTAGTAAGGTATAGTTTCACCCCCTTATTGGTAGAATGTTGACGTTAAAAAATATGTCGTTGGTGACCGTCAACAAACTCCCCAAGCTTACCCTTTGCGGCGTCCTCGAGCAAAGATAAGTACTTGGTTGTTGATCCGGAGTTGCTACTATGCCGATTATGTTTCACAAGTGCCAGGGTTATAATATGATTTTCTACTAGAGTTTGAATAAAATGGCATGCCTTTGCTCACCCTTTATTACCTTTCATCGTAGCGGGGCTTTTTAGCTTTTCTCAAAGCCTTGGGCGGTTGCCGATAGAACGGTTATAAGAAATACTTTTCATTCATCCTTTTGATCAACTTTCTAATCCGGGATTTATTTGTTTAAATTATATTTTGTTTTTCGAGAAAGTATGGGCTTTATTGCTATGTATATTTTTTTGGAGAGGTGGGCTCTGCTTTCCCCTAGACTTTTGTCTTTTATTTCCTCTCTTTTTTTTTTTTTTTTGGAGATGTGGGCTCTACTCGCCCTCGGACACATGTCTATTTTTCATCTCTCTCTTTTTTTAGCATAGCCCATATCGGTTCTCTTTTTTTTTTTTCAAATTAGATTCCCGGATGTCAAGTCTCTTTTTTGGACAAAATCATAGCAAATCCATTTGTACCATATCATACTTGGCAACAACTTAGACTAGATAGAGCCTATGCAACCCACATGAATCGGGGTTTTTTTTTTTAGATGAGTTTTTAGACTTAGCCACTAAACCCAAACTTTAGAGAAATTCGAATTATAACCTAGGCACAGGCAAAACATAAAAGGCGAGCAACTATTCATCATTTCAACTGGGGGTAGAACTAAAACATTTCTACAACACATATATATGGAATGGAATAAGTCTCCTCTCTCTCTTTCTTCTTCCCCTCTTTTTGTTTTTTTTTTTATTCTCATACCTCATTATTCATATAAGATAAGAAAATAACTAAATGGAATGTGAGATACGAGTTACCTTTGTGGGAGTCCTTCCCTAAGCTAGCTTTTGACTTATCTTCGGTTTATGAATGTTGCTAGCTTTGCACACGCCATGATTTGATCTTTGATTAATATCATCTTTTGAGCGTGCGGGGAGACTCTCCCCCAAGCTTGTCTTGTGATGATCTTGGAAGAGCGGGACAACCATTCTTGGGGTTTCAAAGGTTTTTATTTATTTATTTATTTATTTATATTATTATTTATTTATATTATTATTTTTTATTTTACCATTATTTTTTTTTTCACCAAACAACTTCGATCTCCATTGTCATCTCTTGGACTTACCCTCATGATGTTTGATAAATTCTGCAGGGGTTAGTCCATAGATTTGACAAAATCTACACTAGCAGCTCTAGTTCAATAATCGGACTCGACTCCATGTCTAATCGATTAAGGTAGACTTTTTTGACCTAAGCACCATGCTTAATTCAAAACGCCTATGGAAGTATGATCAACTAGTATGACAAAAACTTCCAAACTTAAACGTGCCAATATAGAAAGAGGAAGCATGAAAGAGCAATAAGATTCATCCAATGAAGATGAAGACTTTGAAAGGTGAACAAAAAGATTAAATCTTCTTTTTTTTTAAAAAAAATTTATTTAGAAAATATGTTTTATTGAAAAAATATATATATATATATTTTATAGAAGAATTTATTTTACTTATAAAGATTTTTTTTTATATAGATTTTATATAATAATTTTTTTTTTGTTAATTTTGATAATAAAATATTTTATAAATTTTTTTTTTTTAAAATATACCCCATTTTTTTTTTTTTGAAATATACCCCATTTTTTTTTTTCTTTTTGAAATATACCCCATTTTTTTCTTTTTGAAATATACCCCTTTTTTTTTTTTTTTTGAAAATATTTATTTTTTAGATTTTTGTGTAGTAAATATTTTTGTTTATTTTGATAATAAAATATTTTATAAAACACTTTTTGTTCGGAAGGTAATGGGCGGTGGATGAGAGTGTAGGTTTCTCATTACCTTGGTAGGGTCCTCCCCAAGCTAGCTCAATGCTCATCGGATCAGGATTTTACCCCGTGCTCTTTGACTTTTCCTACATGGTTAGTATATGGTAGATTCACGAGTGGAGTTACCATCCTCCGTGATTACCAAAATTCAAAGCATATGCGAGGAAGGAGCATTTCGAGCAAGCTAGGTGTTCAAGATTTTATTTATTGTTTTATTTTTTTTATTTTTTGAAATTTATTATAAAGGGAGGACAAAAACTTCACCAAACTTTTCAAACTCAAGCAAGGCTAAGATAAAGATGCAATATAAGTCTAGCCTTGTTTTATCTCCATGATGAAATAAATTTTTTTTTTATATATATATGGTGATAAGTATGAGTAAAAAGAATTGGTGAATTATTACCTTTGCGTACTGAGTGTGTGTGTACCAACCACGCATGAAGGCAAGATGTTGAAACTCCCGCGGTGGTAGTTTGATGATCCATCTCGGGCAGGCCACAAGGCTTAGGTGATACACACAAGTAGTGTATATGGACCATGAGCCTTAGTGGTCACAAAGGTGTAAAGGAGGATGTTCCTCCTTTCCTTTACCTTCTTTTTTTTTTTTTTACTTTCTTTTTTTTTCAACAACCATTTTTTTATATATATATTTTCTTTATATATTTTTTTTTTCAACTCTTTTTTTTTTTCTTTTCTTTTTATAGCAAGGAGAAGCTAACTCTTATTCATCTCTCTTCTTTTTTTTTTCTCTCTTTTTTTTTTTTTTTATGATCCCCTTGTACGTGGAACTTGTTATTATCACCATCCTCCCTCTCACACTTGTACTTTCGTGAAAAAGTCGAGTGTGCAAGGTCGAGGGTCTCCTTTTGAGTGCGTTCCTCCGCCCAAGAGCATCAAAGTTTTCTTGATGTAGCCCCATGTTTTCAAGCATCGTGTGCTCCTTTGTTCTTCTTAGTCTCCACCCGAAATGGTTAGTGACAAGAATACCCGAAGGTGCATACTAACTTGATAACATATCCTTGCTTTTTATTTATAAGATTTTTTTCTTTTTTATAAGAGTTTTTTTATATAAAATTTCTTTTAGATAAGCCTAAGATGAACAAAGATCACTACACATGCATATTATCGGGAACATGTCCTAATAGATCATCCCTTTAACCAACGCCTTCCCGACAGCAACGGCGCCGAGAAATGTTTGTTGCATTTCTTAAAGCGCAATCACTAGAAACAAGTTTAGAACCCATCTCTAATAACGGCGCCGAAAATGCGCCGTTGACATTCCCAAGTGAAACCACCGTGTCGGTGATCTGAACGGATTATCAACGGTGATAGATCTTGCCAAACAAGATATTCATCCATGGCGCCGCGGATCTATCATTGTAGCATTTCACCCGGAAGTATTCGAGGTATCGTTATTTATATTTTTCCCAAAGGAAGGCATGGTATAAAAGTCTCTAATTCGGACATGGTCAAGATAACACGAATGCATAATAGACCAATGTTCATAAAAGGGATAGAAATAGAATAGGTAATAGGATAACTTGACACACACACTCAAGCCAATCTCAAGGATAAAGGGAAAATAATGAATAAAAGAATAAATCTAATATGGAGCGGGCATATCCTGGATAGTCATGTCAAGATAGCGGATACACACATGTTTTACTAGAGATTCTAGTTCAAGAAAGCCAAGGTCTCTGCTGAATTACTTGAGACACCGGCAATCGCCCAAATGGGATGGAGACCGGCATTTAGCACTGCGCCACACCCGACGTGGGGGATTACAAGGGGCCGGACAAGGTCTGTCACAACCCGGCCGCCTACCCCCTCAACCGTGGGATGCGCCACAAAAGATAGAAAACCCTTAGTCTAGACACCACGTCTACACTAGTGATTATTACTCCGGCGTGTATACAAGGCTTACCCGTCCCCGGGTCCTTCTACCGAGCAGCACCGCCCGAAGGAACGGCTATCAATCCCGCAACCCAACATCAACCAAGTCTAACTCTAGGTAGAACTCATCATATCGATCTAGCTCTTAGTCTAAACATGTATGTATGATAAATTAAGCACGATGTTCCATAAGACAAGATTATGATATAGAAACTATATACTAGTTCATCAATCAAGATTATGTCATAAGGACTTTGCTCTAATTCAAGAACATGACTATATTGATAAGTAGAGAACAAGAACAAGATGAAGAACTCTAAATTGATCATACCGAATAGCTTCAAAATGTCTTGCTCTCCTTTATTAATCCTTGCCAAACTCCTCCTAAATACAAACTAAGAAGAAGAAGGAAAAAAAAAAAGAAGAAAGGGAGAAGAAGAGAAGGAAGAAGAAGAAGAAGAAGAAGAGAGAGGCTACATTGTGTGGAGTGTGTTACAAGTGAGGGAGTGCCCATCTATTTATAGGACCTTCACCATGGGATCCTCTCTTGGCTAAGCCATTTGGTACTAATCCCGCACCGTTTTCTGGGCAAGCAAACACCGCCTCCAAACTTTTCAGGTCGAGATGGGCCGCCCGGGACGAAGATGGGCTGATTTGGCCTCGGGGAGGGTGCTTGGCGCGCACCCTAAGGTGCGCCTGCACCAAGAATTTGTCCGTTTGGGCTGAAACTTTGCACGAGCACGTGGGCCTCGGAGTTAGCTTCGTTTTGAGTATTCGTTCGCTGAAATCCGATTTCGTATGAGAAAGTTATGCCCAAAATATTGAACCCATGTCCTGCGGCCCGTTTATCATTTCATGTTGGACTCGGGCCTCGACCTCTTGGGATTGTGCTTGGATATTGATATTTTATGGACTTTTCTCCCTTGGGCTTGATGTTCTCGGGAATGCGCTTTCGAGGCGCCTTTTGGTGCATTTTCCACTTGGTTTTTTATATAAATCCTGCAAAACATTATTTGGCCTACAAGTGGAATTATGTCAATAATAAATGTATATGTGTGTAGTAAGGTATAGTTTCACCCCCTTATTGGTAGAATGGTGACGTTAAAAAATATGTCGTTGGTGACCGTCAACACAAGCCCATTGTGCAAGATGGCATTCTCCAAGAGCCAACTAAGACTCCACCTCCCAAATAAAGTGTGGCTTCCCAAACCGAACCACCTCAAGAACCCACTTGACACTTTGCCCGGGATCCCTGAGGAAACGCTTCCTAAGGCCAAGACCACAACAAGAGTGAACCATCCACCCAAGAGAGTGAACCAACCACCACCCAAGAGAGAGGTGAGGTATCACCGTGAGTATTGCCGAGAGAGATGGTCATTTGGTTGAGTTTTGCTTTAGGAGGAAGAGGGATGCTAGGCGTCGAGTGGAGTTTGAGAACCGTGACATGTATCACCCACCACTTGGCATGTATGAGAGGGGTGTGCGGTCGGTTCGAGGCGCTTGCTAGGCCTGAAGGTAGGAGGCCTCGAGAGGTTTGGGCCACGGTTTGTGAGACCCTTTGGTGGTCGTGCTCGCGAGTGGATGTAGATCCTCGCTTTGGGAGCTTTGAGGTTGATAGGAGGAGTGCACCACGCTTTGTTGTGTGTGGTAGCGGTTTGGTAAGATGGGGCGTGGGATGATGGTTTTGCCTAATGCATATTTGGGGCAAGATGGTCAACACCGGGTACTCTTCCAAGTTTACTAACCCTAGTGTTGTGCCACATGCTCATCCCATGTTCTATCGTTGACGAGAGGCGGAAGGCCGGAGGACATGTGGCTCATTGACTCCTTTGTTCTCGACACATGACCGGTAACTCCAAGTGGTTCTCCAGCCTCACCCCCATGAAGACGAAAAGAGTACATCACTTTCGGGGGACAGAAGAGAGGGAAGATTCTATCTCGAGGGTCAATCGGAATCAATGACCACTTTGTGCTCAAGGATGTGGCGCTCGTCTCCAACCTTCACTTCAATCTCACATGCGTCTCTCGGCTCATGGCGGCGCACGGGTATGAGGTACGCTTCAAGGTTGGGTGTTCTCGAGTTTTGGACTCTCGCGATGATCTCATTTGCTTTGGATTGTGCCATTTGGGCAAGTCTTTCGTGCTGATTTTTCTTGAGGCTTTGGCACATCTTGTTGCTTGTTGGCGGGTCCTCCTCGATTTGTGGAAGTGGCATAGGAGACTAGGTCACTTGAGCTTCGATCTCCTCGCGAGGTTGAGTTCAATGGATCTGATCCGAGGATTGCCTAAACTCAAATTTGAGAAGGATTTGGTTTGCCACCCCTGTCGTCACGGGAAGATGGTATCTGCTTCCCACCACCCGATTCTTTCGGTTATGACCTCGAGACCGGGAGAGATCCTTCACATGGACATAGTTGGTCCATCTCGGGTGAGGTCGGTCGGTGGGAAGTGGTATTGTCTAGTGATCGTTGACAATTTTTCGAGATACTCTTGGGTGTTTTTCATGGAGGGCAAGGATGAGGCTTTTCGGTTTTGCTTTCGCGATTTGATTTTGAGGCTGAGAACTGAGTTGCCAGAGACAGCCATTCGAGCGATTCGCAGTGACAATGGCACAGAATTTAAGAACTCTCAGTTCGAGTCTCTTTGTGCTAACTTGGGTGTCGAGCACCAGTTTTCTAGCCCTTATGTCCCCCGTGAGCCAGGGATTGTTGAAGCGTAAGAACCGGACGCTTGTGGAGATGGCAAGGACCATGCTCGATGAACACAAGACTCAGGAAGTATTGGGCTGAGGCAATCAACACAGCGTGCCATGTCTCCAACCGCATTTTCCTTCGTGCTTTCACCAAGAAGACATCATATGAGTTGCGGTTCGGAGATTGCCCAAGGTAAGCCACTTCCGTGTGTTTGGATGCGGGTGTTTCATTCTCAAGCAAGGTAATCTCGACAAGTTTGAGTCTCGATCAGTGATGGCATTTTTCTTGGATATGCTTTGCACTCACATGCCTCTGAGGGTTCTTAATCTTAAGACTAACCGCGTTGTAGAGACATGTGAGGTTACCTTCGATGAGACTAGCGCCTTGTTCCTCTTACGTGTTTGAGTGTGCGGGGAAAGGAGGAGATGAAGCGAGCATCTTTGTGGAGGAGGAGCAGAAGACGTTGGGTCGGGGTGATCCCGGCGACTCCACCGCTTGCCCCAGTGACCCCGTGTGCGGACGGCGACCGCCACGGACCAGGACCCTACTACCACTACTTCACGGGGTCCCGTGGAGCGGCTCCTCGGGGGCGAGACGACCGTACACGAGGAGGTTCCGGTCGAGGGGGAGGCAACATCTTCGCGCCGACGGCGCCTCGGCTCATTTAGCGTCACCATCCCCCTGAGACCATGATTGGAGGACTTGATCGAGGGTAACTCGTTCCCAAATCTTATGCCATGTGTCATTTCGCTCATTCTGCATTTGTTTCCACTCTTGAGCCCAAAGATGTTAACACTGCATTATCTGATTCGGATTGGGTCAATGCCATGCATGAGGAGTTGCAGAACTTTGAGAGGAACCAAGTTTGGGTGTTAGTTCCACCTCCAGCTGAGTGTCATCCCATAGGTACTAAGTGGGTGTTCAAAAACAAACAGAGTGAGGATGGTGTGGTGGTGAGAAACAAAGCCAGATTAGTTGCCCAGGGGTTTTGTCAGAAAGAGGGAATAGACTATGAGGAAACCTTCGCTCCCGTAGCCCGCATAGAAGCTATTAGGATTTTGCTTGCCTTTGCAGCCTCGAAGGGCTTTAAGCTCTTCCAGATGGATGTCAAGAGTGCCTTCCTAAATGGGTTCATAGAGGAGGAAGTGTATGTGAGGCAACCCCCGGGGTTTGAGCATCCTAAACACCCGGACTATGTGTACAAGTTGTACAAGGCTTTGTACGGCTTGAAACAAGCCCCCGGCGTGGTACGAGAGGTTGAAAGCCTTCCATTTAGCTAAGGGTTTTGTGATGGGGGCCGTAGACAAGACTTTGTTTCTGCTTAGGAAGGGCAATGACATACTCCTAGTCCAGATATATGTGGATGATATCATTTTTGGTGGCTCTTCACATGCTATGGTATCGAGTTTTTGCGAAATTATGAGCAGGGAGTTCGAGATGAGCATGATGGGCGAGATGACCTACTTCCTTGGACTACAAATCAAGCAAACCAAGGGCGGGATCTTTGTACACCGTGGCAAGTACACGAAGGACATCATCCGCGAAGTTTCGCATGGGTGAGGCCAAGCCTCTTTTCGACGCCCATGTCGACGACGACGGCCCCGGGCGAGGACAAGGATGGAGAAGTCGTGGACCAAAGGGAGTACGTGAAGCATGATCGGTTTGTTCTGCTGTGCGGCGGCGACGTGCCCGACATCCGGTTTGCGGTGTGCCTCTGCAAGACGCGTTTTCGATCTTCACCGCGTACCTCTCACTTTCGGTCGGTGAAGAGGATCTTCGGTACTTGCGTTTACCCCCGACTTTGGCCTATGGTACTCGGCCTCTTCCACCCTCTCCCCGACCGGGTTATTCGGACTCGATTATGCCGGTGATCGTATGCATAGAAAGTCCACTTCTAGTACCCGTCGGTTTCTTGGCACGTCTCTAGTGTCTTGGTCGCCTCGCAAGCGATCCCGGTGTCGTCGCTCGACCGTTGAGGCAGAGTATGTTCTTTCTTCCGCTTGTTGTTCCCAATTTCCGTGTGGATGGTTGCCACCTTGAGAGACTTTGGCTTGAGCTTTTCTCGTGTACCTTTGTTGTGTGATAGCATGGGAGCTGTGAGTGTAGCCAAAAACCCTGTCCTTCACTCCCAGACCAAACACATAGAGGTGAGGTACCACTTCCTGAGAGATCACCAGGAGAAAGGGGACATAGATGTACAGCATGTGTACACGGAGCAACAGATTGCGGACATTTTCACGAAACCACTAGACCAAGTCCGCTTTGCCCAGCTTCGTGGAGAGTTGGGCGTGTGCTATCCATTTTGAGGGGTAGCTTTGTAGTTGATGTACAGATTTAGTTTTAGGTTTGTTTTGCCTTTTGTATCATACTTGCATATCATGAGCTTCACTTTTATATTGATTTGAATGAGGTTGTGCTCTTAGTAGTATGAACATAATAGTGCTTCTAGCTTGAGCTCTTTTTAATCATGTGATGTATGTTATGAGCTGAGCAACGTTTTCCACATGTGAACTTGATTAATGAATGATGAAACTTAATCTTGGTTCACCTTTGAGCTAGCGTCTATCATGAGTAGGATGTTGAGATCCTTTGAGCTTTTATGTGTATGCTTGGTAGCTATGTCTCATGCTTTGATTCATTCACTTGCTTAGACTTTCATGATAATACCATGCTAAAACATGAAGTCTAAAGCTAAAGTGATGAAAAGATCGAGTGGGTCCATTTTGCCACACTTTGAAGTTCGAGACTGCTTTCACTTGCACTCTTGAATGAACTTGGACTTCATTGTGTTTGACCCAAACCATTGTCTTAAGCTAATCATTGCTCACGCATAGGCTTGACATGGTTGATTAGTAAGGCAAGGCAAATGTGGATAACCACTCGCATGCTCTCTTGTAACTTGTGAACCGCTACAACTCTGAACTAAAATGAACACAAGTCTGTGCAACAATGTCTAGCATGATGTTTGAACGCTGCTTGGGGTAGTTCACCCAGTTTACATGTTTGAGCACTTAGTTGATCTCCTATCTACTTGTGCTAGGTGCTATGTTTGATGGTGAACCTCCTTTTGCAAGATACTAAAATTTGCTCAAAATGCTTTGTGCCATATTTCATATCATCTGATTAACTTGAGCTCTGGCTAGCACTTGTAGTTTGTTGCTTTTGTACCACTTTGAGCACTCTCTCATTCGGTTGAATATAATCTTGAAGCTTTGCATTGTGACATATTGCATTTCATAGCTTGATTAGTGCATGTGCCAACAAGGGGGAGAAAGATACAAAGACAGTGATTGCATTTGTCCAGGGGGAGTAACACTTTGAGCTAGATGTGTAGAGCCTTTGCCTCTCTCTTGAGGGTCTAGGCGCTTGTGTGTGAAAGTTATTGGTTTGGAGCTTTGCTAGTGGTGTTGAGCCTGTTCTACCTCTTCTTGAGGACTAGCCGCCCTGCTTTAGCTTGGTTGTGTCGAGCCTTTTGCCCATGTCTTTGGGAACCAAGTTTTTTTGCTCCATGTTTGCTATCCGGTGAGATTGTCTTAGCTTTTGTCTAGCTTTTGTTCACCCGGATGTGCTATCTTCTTCTTTCTTCCGTCTTTGTGTTGAATGTTGACAATGCACTCATCAAGGGGGAGATTAAGAACACATGGTTGATTTAGGTCGCATGTGTTTAGTTTTGTGATGTAGTGATTGTCAACAATCAACATTCTCCGTCTATTTTCTTTTTATCTTTTACTCGCTTCGGCTATGTTTCACCTGCAAGACACGTGGAGTGTGTCGAAGACGATATCTCTTGGTTCGTGTTGTGCGGGTGTTGAGCTCGGAGATGGTAGGCGGCGAGGTGAAGGGGCCAAGGAGGGGCGTGATGGCCCGATGGACCACGGAGGTGAAGGGCGGACGTGAGGCTTGGACCGAGGGACCGGATCGCCGGGTGGTTAGCCATGGAGGCGACATCCGGGACATCGATGGATGCAAGAGGGCGTGGCGGGACCGTGTCGATCGGGTCAAGGCGGCGAGCGTGCGAGCGAGAGCGGGAGCTCGGATGACTTGGCGACTTTCGGGCGGTCAAGACGGCGATGACACGTGTCGAGGAGGTTTGGTGGTTTGCCCTCAAAACCATCGGTGCGGGTTTGCCGGTGTGGGCCTCAAAACCACGGCGCGCGGTTTCGCGGGTTTGGGCCTCAAAACCCGAAGTGTTCGGCGGACGGAAGGATGGCACGTGGCGGCATCGGGGAGGTTGCGTGGAGGCAAGGCTACCGATGAGGAGGCGCGGTGGCCGTCGGATCAAAGATTACCCGTAGTCGACGAAATAGCCTTAGGGTTACAAAATCGACTCATGTATCTTAGGGGTAGTTTAGGCGGGAGGGAATTGGGGCTATTTAGCGTAGGCATACCCCTTCATCCTCCCTTGCCTCTCATTTCCATGCTCTAGCTAGGGTTCCGGACTCCGGTGTGAGAGGTCCACCGATCTTGTATCGAATTTGTTGAGCAAGGGCTAGCTCTGAGTAGCCTGTCACATGGTGGCGTTTGGGATGATTGGATCGGTGTTCTTGTTCCATTTTGTGCAGTGATTTTTGCTCTTCACTTGTTCTTCCCGAGTTCATCCTCTCCCCCTCTATTCTCTTCGCGATTTCTTCGATTTGGCACCGTTTGATCTCGTTTTTCTTGCCTTGATTCGTGCTAGGACGTGAGAGGATCATTTCCACCAAAGGGTTTGAGCTAATTCCTCACGAGCACGTAGATCGGGCGAGTTTTAGATCGAGGTGACTTTTTGGTGTGTTCTTCGTGTGATCCGCGATTTCTCTTGATTCACTCCGTCAAACTCGAAATTTCTTTGGGGGAAATGGTCACCCACATGCCTAGATGCTATGGCTCAATTCTTGTGACCTGAGGTTTCGATT
Source organism: Hyparrhenia diplandra (assembly GCA_015847255.1). Classification (NCBI taxonomy): domain Eukaryota; kingdom Viridiplantae; phylum Streptophyta; class Magnoliopsida; order Poales; family Poaceae; genus Hyparrhenia; species Hyparrhenia diplandra. The sequence continues at coordinate 707,161 of JADLZK010011506.1, read as the reverse complement.
TGATTGAGTTTGGATCAAGTTTGTGGAGAAGTCGCCCCCCGGCGCCGCTGTTTGATGCTTGCTGTTTTCAGCGGTAGCGGACAGTCCGCACCGAGTGCGGACAGTCCGCCCTCGGGTTCATCCCGAGTCGATTTTTCGGAGTGCTGAGTTGGCAAGTGCGGACAGTCCGCCCCAAGAGGCGGACAGTCCGAGCTCAGTCTGTAGCGTGTCCGAAACTTTCTGCGAAAAGTTTGGTTTTCGGAATTCGTACAGCGGACTGTCCGGGGTCAAAGTGCGGACTGTCCGACGTTCAAATTTTTTGTACCTCGGACTGTCCGGCCTCGGAGTGCGGACTGTCTGCAGTACAATTTTCAGCACTTGTCCGTAACCTGTTTTCGAGTCTGTTTTTTTTGTTTTGAACACCGGACTGTCCGCCCTTGAGTCCGGACTGTCCGAGGTTCATTTTTCAGCAGCGTCATGCGACATCGAGCCACCGTTGATCATCACTCTTGTGCCGTCGGACTGTCCGCATCAAATCATCGGACTGTCCGAGCCTGTGCTGATTTGAGCCATTTTGTGCTGCTTTCTTGCGGTTGTTTCTTCGATCGTTTTGAGGTCGTTCCGGTTGATCCGCTGTGACTCTAGGGCAACTCCTAAGTCATCCACCTTGCATCCAAGGTCGTGATCATACCGAGAGTTGGGTGAATTGCTCCGAGGGGTTGTGAGAGCTACAAGTCCACTAATTCGAAAGAATTTAGTTGAGGCTCCCATTCACCCCCTCCGGTCGCCTATTCGGTCCTTCAACTGAGAATGCATAGGGACATATGGTTCATCCAATTCCTAGAGTTATGCTGACAGAATACATTGAACAGACAGTAAGTTACCATGCTGGTACAATAAATTAGCCCAACATCGAGAAAGAAACCTGGAAATCAGAGTTCAGATCTAATAAATAATCTTAGAGTTACAAACGTATGGATGCAATATCTTCCACACCAACATCTAAGAAGTAAAAACCCAAGTAGTCTAAAGGTCTACAATCTGAGAAGTTCTAGTAAACATCCAAAACCCATGTTTCTGCAGAATCGATAAAAAATTCAGAATGAATATACTGTAGATGCAGCTTTTTTCTGTAGCAGTGCACTAAGACAACTTGTGAGTAGTTGGACCATGTTTTGCAAGCTGCAAGGCATTCTAAAACTGCTAAACTCGCACTTCAGTGTTCTGTGAGTGAGAAGATTATCTCTATTAATAGTTTCTCCTCAATTATAATGTAAACAGTTCAAACTACTCAATGACTAAAGAAAAAAATAGCTTCCAAATGATTAACACAAATATCAGCAGGTTGCAGATTAACCAAATTGCACATCAGCCTTGTAAGTACGGTATGAGAGTATTAGATGATCTTGCATGTAGAATACTAACAAGTTTTTTTGTACAGGGTGTTAGGAACATCCTGATATGTTCAGATGTTAGAAGAATATACCAATTCGAACAATAACCCTGCTTGACAACTTGAATCTTGTATATATAGATACATCAGAATCCAGATGTTAGAAGAATATACCAATTTGAACAATAACCCTGCATAGTACCAGTAAATGAGTGGGTTATTTGGAAGGAAACCATAACTGTAATCAAATAATCCAATGGTGACTGACTTATGTTTAATTGTTTACAAGGTTAGGAGGAGCAAGGGAAATTGGTGGGCAGGAAATCCACCTATTTGTCCCTACAACTTTTTGTAATAAAGAAGAAATGGTCTTTTTTAAGCGATAGTATAAAAAGAAATGGTCGATAGCTTGCTGACTATATTATTTGTAACTGAATTTAGAAATGGTCTTTTTTTAAGCTCCTACTGTTGTTGGGCAAGCTTGCACTTCGTTGGTAGATTCATTTTTCAGTGCAGGGATTGACGCCTTCTCCATTACAGAACTGAAATAACAGAGTTTCGGACCATTGGCTGGCAGATGACTTTCTAATATTAAGCTGGCGGGTCTGAGATTCAGAACTAAATAAATGACATACCCCTACTTGTTGTCAAGTTGTTGTTGTTGTTGTTGAAACAGCGATTTTTTTAAAATGCAAGGAAAAACCATTGCTTATTCTATAAGGAAAAAGGTTCAGCATCTTTGGTCAATGCTCTTCGATGTATACTTTCAAAATAAATATTTTCTTATGTTGCATCATTCGAATAAATCTGAATGTCCAAAATAGCACCAACTGTTGCAATGTCATTATTTTTTCATAGGGAACGTGAAAGATAGGATTATAGTAAACAATCAAACCTCATGTTTCTGCGCAACCGATAAATAAATTCAGAATGAACAGATACAGCCTATTTTTGTAGCAGTGCACTAAGTCAACTTGAAAGTAGTTGAATCATGTTTTGCAAGCTGCAGGGCTTTCTAAAACTGCTAAACCTGCACTTCGTTGTTCTGTGAGTTTGAAAAATCTCTCTATTAATATCTTGTTTCATTAACTCTAATATAAACAGTTGAAACTACTTGATATGACTACAGAAAAAAACATCCAAATGAATAACAGAGGCATCGGGTTGCAGATTAACAAAAATGCAGATCAATCTTCATATGTACAGTGTGGGAATATTGGTTGGTCTTGCACGTAGAATACTGACCAGTTTATGTACAGGCTGTTAGGAGCATCCTGAGATGTTCATGCTTGACTACTAGAATAATCTTGTATATATATACACACACATGAGAATCCAGATGTTATAAGAATGCCAATTCCAACAACAACCCTGCATAGTAGCAGAAAACGAGTGGGTTATTTGGAAGGAAACCATAACTGTAATAAATGAAACCATAAGAAATTGGTGGTTAGGAAGTCCACGTATTTAGGAAAGTACAAATTCATGAAGGAAATTCCCATTGCATTTTGAAAAACTGGAATAATTTTTATAGCTTAATAATTAGAATTGAAAATTGAAATTACTTGTGCATTGGAGAGTTCCAGTCACATGAGAATCTTATTTATCGGTAGTTCAATTGAAAGTAACGGTACACTATTTGCAAATGCAAATCTTGTTCAAGACCAGAGGCACACTCAAGTGATTGGTGTGTATTCCAGTGGTGAGCATCTCCTTTTATATATCCGAGAAAACTTATCCAAACGTAGCATTTCATTTAGAGAACTGCTCCGGTGCACCCTTTCTAGAAATACAGTATAACTACCTTTGGCAAGAATTTTCGAACAGCAGGAAGACACAATAAACTCCCCTTGTGCAACAGTGAGTGTTTTGAGAAATCTTCAACATGACTAGAAGGATGGATAGCACAAAGATTTGATGTTCCATTGTGGACTGCAGATTAAAATATATAGTGTTCATGTCTTGTGGAAGGAGCACCTGTGGAATATAGTATACATAAATATCTTGCACAAAGAACAAAGAACAAAGAACAAAGAACAATTATCTTGCATTAGTATAATCTAGTCTCTCAGAATCCTATTATATAGCGCGCCATATTTCTGGGAAAATTCATAAAACAAAAATAAAAAGGTAACGAATGCAAAACTAAAAAGAAAAAATTAAAAGGTAATGAATGCAAAAAAATGATAAATCACCGGTCTAGTTAGTGATTTCAGTTATTGGTAATCCATACGCTATAGCTCCATAGCGCTATCCATACGCTATTGGTAAAATTGCCCATTTGATCAGCCCGGTCTAGTCAGGGATTTCACTTAGAGATTTCGATTGATTCAATAACTAATGAATTATCTATAATTATATAAGTTAGTGATTTTGTCCATCGTTAGTGAATTCAGTTAGTAATTATATCATTTGGTGTTTGGCGTTAGTGGTCTTCAGATATGAAATTTGGTGTTTGGCGGACGGTTAATTTTGTGAGGCAACCTAGGGCGAGATGCCGCAGTCCCTCTCCCCTCTCAAATCTTCACAACCATATATGGATAAATTTGTGAGAGAGGTGAGGTTTGAGAGATGCAGCAGCGTCTCCATGCCCTGCAGGCCTCCAAGAGTGAGGCCCTCCAGGGAGGCTGGGAAGGGGAAACAAGGATTTGATGGTGATGACGAAATAAAGGAGAGGAATCTGGGGCAACCAGGTATCCGCAACCATTGGAGGGTGTGCAGACCTTGGAGCCCTCCTCCGCTGCCAGCATGTGTGTGGCTGTTGACTGAATCGGGGCAGAGAACCAAATTTGGGCACTCCCTGATCCACAACCCTTGAAGCTGGGGAGGCAACAGTAGCAGCGCTGCTGCTGATGCGATTTCCTCCTCTCCACTCGTGCCTTCTTGCTGCTGCAGAATCTGTGCTTGTGCTTCTGTACTCTGCTGGTGCGCAACACCCAGCTGTGTTAACTTTTCACACTCATCTAATCTCAAGTAACGGAGATTTGGCAAGCATGACAACAAACGTGTCAATTGCTCACCGCTGCCACCATACCTCTCTATCTCAAGGTCTTCGACTGGAAATTGATACCCTGCACAATCATCACCTTCAGGCAGCAAAAATGGATTACTTGTGTCACATGTTGTCAGGGTCTTCATATACGATAGCAATTTCAGGTGATCCAGTGAAAGAGGAGGGCACCTCCTCATCTTTAATTCTTTCAGTTCGGATAGGCTATTGAAGCCTACGACCCTCCAGAAATCATTGTCTGAGTCATCCTTTCCCTCAATACTGATGCCATATTCAGAGTTATAGTTTTTTTCATAAACCAATTCCTTCAAGCTCGACCCAACTTGCGTAATATTGGCTGAGCACGTGGTACTAGTACTAGACCAAGGAATACAAGGTAATGATGATAATTTTGGACAATCTGCAATTTCGAGTTCCTCTAGTTTTGGGAAACAAGTCATGTGATCCTCATGCTCTGGCTCAGATCCAATATGATGTTTGAATGGTAACTCCATGAGTTCAGTGCAATTTTGTATCACTAGTACTTTTAGTTCAGACAACAACTCATGAGGGCTACTTACTATCCATTTTTTCAATTTTGGGATCTTAATTAGCTCAAGCCTCTTCAAATTCTTAAAGTTTTGACCTGGTATACTCCTCTGGCACTCATCCCCTTGTTCTCTAATCAACCAAAACACTCCTAGATGTGGAAGCTTTTCCCAGGAAACATCATCAAGTTGGAGAAATTCTAAATTCTTAACTGAGAGCTCTGCACCAAGCCATGAAGGACAAGTTGTGCCTCCATGCCCTCTGATGACTAGCTCAGCAAGATTGCTACTTGGCTTAAGGCTTTCAAGAACATCTTGTTCTTGTGCAGATTCCTTGTTCAACCGAGAACTATCCCAATGCAATGTGAACTTGTGTAGATTGGTTTTCGAAAACAATTTGGCCTCAGCTGCTTCTTCCTTTTGTTTCAACTTTTTCAAGATTATAAATACCCAGTACCTCAAGCTCTTGTAGTTGTGCTAGTTGTTTTAACTCAAAACCATTGTTCTCCTTCTTTGCTTCAAATCTCTTTAGTTCTCGTAGGAGTGCCAGGTTCCCCACATTAAAAATTGCTTCTGGAAAACTATCATTGCTAATAAAATGTTGCATGTTAACGAGGTTGCTTAAATGTCTTGATGGAATAGAGCAGCGCCATGATTCATTGTGTAGGATCTTCAAGTGATATAGTCTAGAAATTGTTCCTGGTAGACTTATTTCTAATGAAGTTACACTCGTGATCTTTAGGTAGCGAAGGTGGATGAGCTTTGAAAAGCTGCACAACATATCCTCCATGGTATATGATGACAAATAAATAGCACGAAGGGCTCTAGATTTCTCAAATAAATCACAAAAAGTCTGGGCAAAGCTACCATATTGATCTCCAAACACCATAACAGTACGGAGGTTTTCAACTTTCAATCTTTTACCAAGTGCACTCAAGTCATTTTTATAATTCTTCAAGGTCATGATGTCCTCAACGTCTTTGTTGTCTATCATGATAGACAAGTGACGTACATCTTGGCGAATGTGTACTGACTTCACATTAGAACTACATATGCTGAGACATTCAAATGATGAGATATTCACTGCTAGATCATGTAGTAGGTCATGGACAACATAATAATCACGGCCATCATTTCTTTTGTTCCTTTTAAAAAAACCATGATCAACCAAGTCATCTAAATAGTGCTGTCCAACATCCTCAATTCTTCCATTCAAGTCACATGGATGTATAATATCTAGCCCTATCCACAAGTGAACTAACTCTTTGCTATCAAACTCATAGTCTTCAGGGAACAAAGCACAATAGTAAAAGCACTGTTGCAGATGGAAAGGAAGATAATCATAGCTAAGCTTTAATGCAGGCATAATGTCATTGTTATCTTTTTGGAGTTCCCATTCTTTGCTTTCTAGGACTTGATTCCAATGTTTCTCAGTTGGTTGGTCTCTTAGTAATCTTCCAACAGTTTTTGCTGCAAGAGGAAAACCTTTCAATTTGCTCACTATTTTCTTCCCAATGCCTAATAAGTTTTCTGTATCACCTTCCCATGGCTTCTGATCACCAAAGACACAAGCTTCAAATAAACGCATGAAATCTGCACCCTCTAACCCTTCAATTTGTAATGGACCCTCAACGGCCTGTTTAACCATATTTGCCACCTTTGGAAATCGAGTTGTCACTATAACCATATTGCCTTTTCCACCGGCTTTTTCAAATGGTGCTATTAGTTTCTTCCATTCTTCCTCATGACACTCCCATATATCATCTAGTACTAGCAAAAATCGTTTGCCTTTCAATCTTTGTTCAATTAGCTCTTGATCACTACTGTTACCTTTTTCCCCACCAACTTTATTAAGAATGTGTTTCACAGCTTCCTGTGTCAACCCACTTGCGCTAAAAATTGAGAGAGACACATATCCAAATTGGGACCTCAAAATGGCTTTTCACATCATTATATACTTGTCGTGTGAATGTTGTCTTCCCAATCCCCCAGGACCAAAAATCGGGAGCACAGCAAGTCCATTATTGTCAGAATATTTACCAAGGATAATTTCATTCACAACTTGGTTCTTTTGAATGTCCCTCCCATATAATTGATTATCTGTAATGTCAAAGGTTGTTGTGGGTCGCTTCTTAGCAATATCTTCTTTAGTGATGCGGTTGGTGCCCATAAACTCAAGATTTAGAATGTTGGAAACCCTAGCACATGCATATTTCAGGTTCTCTATGATTTCCATCATCTTTGCAGAGATTTCAACCCTGTTAAACTTTTAATTTTGGTGCTATTGCAGTGTTTCCTCTCTGCTGTACCTTAGCTTTCCAGCAGAGGAATCTCCTTTGGCTTTCCACCATACCAGGGTAAGAATTACCATCACCGACAGATGAAAAAGTGCAGCATGGAAGGTATTTACCAATGGCAGTAGAGCTGCCAGCAGTAGAGGTGGCACGACGGATCGTGCCATGCGTAGTGGAGGATGACGGCTTGAGTTTAGCAGCAACAGCTCTGGCCGTGTGTCGAGCATTGCCGCGTGAGGCCGTGGACGCAACCCCCACCGGCTTGCACATCGGCGGCATCGAAGGTGCCGCCGAAGTTCGTCCTGGATGCGGAAGTACTCGAGCTCGTCGAGCACGCCGTCGGCATCATACGCCGACTGCCGCAGCTTGTGCAGCAGCTCCTTGAGCGCGGGGCTGCGGATCTCCCTTTCGTGCGAAGTTGTCGAGCAGGGCCCGCGCATATAGCAGCTCCGTCTTGAGGGCGTCGACGTTGGGGCCGAGCCCAGCGCTGGCTGCCCACGCCTCAAGCACGCCGTGTGTGACGGGTGCCAGCGCCTTGCCGACCACCCAACTTCGCTGCGCTGACGGCGAGCTCCATCGCCGCGTTCGCACCGTGCCACACCAATCAAGTCAGCAGATGTTTGAAGGTGCTGCATCATGTAGGGACAGCATATCTCGTGAGCAATTGCCGCGAAGTAATGTTACCACTACCTTGCAAAACATTGATGTTACCACTCACCCAAGTGAAGTCGAGATCACAAGTTGAAGGCACAACTTCTTAGTCGATGGATGGCACTAACAGATCCAGATGAAGAGCCAGCTCAGGAGTCTAGTCCAGAGCTGGTGATGTGCGCCTGAAGCTGCCAGGAGAGGAGCAACGAGCTAGCTAGCTGCAGATGACCAGAGGACGTGAAAACAAAGCTGTGGGCTGCTGGCTGTGGCCGGGGAAGGTGTGCGATACGCAGTTATCAACAACTAGCTAGGAAGGAATCGGGCAACAGTGAGCTGATGCTCATAGGTCACCAACTAAAGCATCAACCTTGGCTTTATAAAGCATCATTCGTTTAAAGCATAATCCTTACTGAGCATCGTGCCAGCCGCAGCATATTTCCATGGGTACGTAGCCTTTTACTGTTACGTACGTGATGTAATTATCAGGGGCTCTAATCACGCTCGTAATTACCCAAGACACATACGTGATGGAAGCCCAGCCGCAGCGAATCAGAGTGCTGAAAATAAAGCCTTGTGGTTCTTGGGTAATTATCAAGGGCAAGATCATGAATAGCTACGACACCTAATCAGAAGCCTAGTGGTACGTTCTTGGGTAGTTAAGCAAAGCTGTGCTTAAAAAGTGAAGGAATCGGGCAACAGTGTGGCTGATGCTCAAGGCCGGCTGGGCCACCCACCAAAGCATCATCATCCTTTTTTTGCTTTATAAAGCCAAAGCATTATTGAAAGGGGAACCCTTTGCTTTATGAGTGATTCGAGTTGCCTCGTGCTGATGACCCCACATACCATACAAAAGGCACCACCTAAATAAATTCAGAAATCAGTACTAAAAACTAATGGCACTATGAAGACATGCTGAAATCTGCATGTAAAAGTCACATCATTTGAGCCAAAGCTTTCGGTTTCGGATCCTAAGATCATTTAGGCTATCTCCAATAGAGGAGGCAAAGAATGATGCAAACTAAAAAATAACTCGTCTACAGTGGTTTTGCATACTAAAATCGCGCTCCAACAGAAGAGGCACAACAAGTGTGCATTTTGGCGCATGCCGAAGCGGTTGGCAAAATTGTGGCTTCTCTCCGGCAACGCATCGCCCGGGCGATGGCAGTGGTGGGTCCGCAGGAGGCGTGACGAGCGAGTCCACGGCGCCATCGGGTGGCGTGGCCTGACCGGGTCCGCGGGCGGCGCTGGCAGAATCCGCGGCGCGCGCAGCCCGGGCGGGTCCACGGTGGCGCACAACGACGCTGGGCGAGGCGAGCCCGCGGTGACACGGTCTCATCTGGGCCGTGGCGGGTACGACCCGACGGGCGCGCAAGGGAGCCGGGCGGTGGCGCTCGCGCCGGGTCCGCATCGATGGAGAAGAAGAAGGACCGAAAATTAATTTTGTTTCTCTCTCAAGGTTCCCGATACAAAAGCGCAAGAGAGAAGTTTTTATATATCTGCGCTTAGCTATTTTTTGGAAAACTCAGGGAGCGAGTTGAAAAGTTCTTCAACACCGGTAGCTTTTGCCTTTGTGTTTTGTTGTTGAAGGGTAATTTTTAGGGAGGTGAACTTTGCACTGTGCAACACACACATGCCAGAATAGGTCCTATAATCCTATTTTTAAGGTCTGACTGTTGGAGACAGCCTTAAACAGTATAGAGATGAGCATGCTGCGGGAAAGCAGAGCTGTGGAGATATCCGCCGGGGAAGGTGATCTATTCAGGCCGGCCTCCATCCTACAGGTCGCTGTGTAGAGATGAGCAGGTATCGAACATGGTGACATGGAGGAGGTAGGGCCCCTGGACACAGAGATGGGAGGCGCTTCGTGAAATATGCAGAGAGAGGGAGGGCATGAAAACGTTCTTTGCTCCGCGCTAGGACATTGCTTTTTGCGCTGTATATCAACTAAAATAATATTTTAGCTTTGGACATCGCTGGCGGTTGGAGTTGGACTCGTTAGCCATATCTCTACTACAAATAACAGTGTTTACTAATTAACCCTAATTAGCGGAACCAGATCCTCTACGGTTGCTGGAACAACCTGTCTCTACGGTTGGCCAATCTCTGCCGTTCATATCTAATCCAAAGGCTAGCTCTAAAAGTCCAGTTTAATAGGCCTACAACCGGCCCATGAGCCCATCCGTAGGATTCCTGCCCATCGCCCCTCACGACTCAGCATCTCTCCGCCGTTTCTCGCTCATGGGCGGCGTAGCTCTTCCGTCGTCATTGCCGAAGCGCAACCTGGGCGCGCGGTGCTCCAATCCTCGTCAGTGCCACCGGTTGGGCAGCCATCCTCCGGGCGCGACGCTGCGTCCTTGGCGGGCGGCGCCGCCCGTCCTCGCCGAGCATCTCCAGAGGCGGAGCGGCCTGCCGCCTTCGGCGGGCGTCCCGGGCGGAGCGATCATCGTCTTCGGCGGCGCGTCCCGGAAGCGGCACGGGCGCTCCGTCCTCGTCAAGCTTGACGCACCCGTCCTCGTCGAGCCCGACGCAGCCTTGCCCGATTGGTGTGGGCGCTTCTTCTTCGCCACAACGCCGGAGCCTGGTCGCCCATGAAGCTGCCGGTCGACACCGTTGCTCACCCCGCCGGCGTTTAGCTCCCCGCCACCGCGACCCTCAGCTAGTGGCCGTAGATGTTGCTGCCCCATTGCCAACCATGTGGTGGTCAGGAAGATGTTTATTTGCTGAAGAATGTGCTTCAAAGTATTTTGTTCTGTAAATCTTTCAGGTGCTACCATTCTGCAAATGTTAGCAGAGTGTAAAATGTGCTGGGAGGTGTTCTATTCTTTTGAAATGTTAGCAAAATGTAAATTGGCACTCCACTCATTGTAAGATGACATTGGTTTATACATAGATGTTTGGAATGCATTTGTCTCGCATTGCACGTAAGCCGTTCTTGATTATCCGTTATTTGTCATCCAACCCGATACAATATTTCTACAAAAGCTGCTAGCAAAATGCTAAAATTACACTTGAGCTACAGAACCTGAACATGATGGCATTGTTGTTAGTGAGCCATATATTCCATGGATGATCAGTACTGCTAGAATTCACCAATAACACCATCTGTCGTTACCGTCAATAGTTGAGAGAAAGAACTAATGTCCGCATATTGTTCAGAAATTCCTTCCTCCTCGCGTAGATGACTTTTGGGCTGTGGTGGCATCGTCGCCCATCACTTTTATAGTTTCTTGCTCCTTCAAATAAAAGAGAATCAAATACTTAAATATTATTGAAATCTTTTTGTAATGGATACAACTAGAGACAATCGATATGTTGTTTCGACGAACAAGAGAATAAAATAGTTAGAGAGATATGTGTTGTCGGATACCTTTGAACATTTTCCTTTTTTTCTTGTCACACACCTTTGTATTGTTTTCTTTGTTTTTAACTCCCTTTTTCGCACACTTGCGTTTCTTCTCTCGTAAGCTTTTTTGCACTTTGAGGTTTTTGTTTCCACCTCTTTTTTTTTTTTAGGCTTGCTGTACTCAACAATTCATTAGGCACCATAACATTGGTAGGAGCGATGATGGGATTCATAGGGCTTGTAACACCATTCATTTTTTCTTCAATTTGCTTGCTGAGCATGTCAAGTGTGGTGTTTACTAACAAGATGCATTCTGGATTGCTTGCACTCGATGCGCCAAATTGTTGAATTTGCGAGCCATATCTTTGTAGTTCAATAATTCATCTAATTTTGGATTCTCTATTATGTCACGGCCTTTGTTGTCCTGTACTTTTTTTCCACTGCGGCGCTTCCCGCGTCCATCTCTTCGATTACATAGTGTGTGGGAAGAAATTTGATATTCATCAAATCAAGGACTTTTAAAGCATGGCCACATAGTATTCCGACTCTATTGAATTGCCCACAACCGCATGTACTAGTCTGCGCTCTGTTGGATTTCCAATGACTTTGTACTCCTTCTCTAAGGTGAAATTTTCATCTAGACTCCCAATTGCTACGAGATATTCATTTGTTCCTTCCAATGTTGTGGTGCATGCTACCATTGATCTCTCATATTCACTCTGAAAAGCTTCAAAAACAGTTGGTGTGTACAACTTGCTAGCTTGGATTAACATAGGTGTCCTCATTTTGATTCTAGGTAATTTTTTCCTTGAATCAAATTCAGATTGCAATTCATTCTTTCTTTTATATTCCACAACCCTTTCAAATTGCTTGAGAAATCTAAGCATATCAAAATCAGATTTGAAATGTCGCTTTAAGTCGCTGTTCAAACTCTCACTGAGTTGTGTACTTCTCATCCCTAATGTGAACACATCCTTCATATAACATTCAGCCCATTTTTCCCTTTCCTTGTATATACTATCCAACCAAGTTTGCTTGCTTGCCTTTGACCTCATGTTGTTAAATGCTTCTTCAAATGTTGCTTCATCTTCATACTCATACATACACGCACTAAAAATCTGAGAGAATACTTGGTTCTTTATTGTTGTCTTCTACTTCTTGTTTGAGGGAATCATCTGATTCATCATCCGATTCTTTGTCGGCTAGTTCAAGTATATGCTTGACAAAGATTTTGCATAATGTGAAAAGTGCACGCACCATGCCATGATTCTAAAAAAGACTGTCTTAATTGCTTTTCCCATTGCATAATCTTGATCAAGATATATTGTTTTGGGTTGCTTGCCATTATTGGCTCTCAAGAAGGTCTCAAATAGCCACTTGAAAGATTCAAATGTCTCATCATACATGAGACAAGCACCAAACACCACCGTTTCTCTAAAATGATTGAACCCAACAAATACGCCAAAAGGCCAACTCTCCCTGTTTGTACCAAAGGTAGTATCAAAACCCCGACAACATCACCAAAATATGCATAGTCAAGTGAGCATTTTAGCATCAGCCCGAAATATGTTTGCAATCTGTTCTTCCCGATCCATCTCGCAATGCATACCGAAAATGATGGGTTCTCAGCAATTTTTTCCTGAAAATACATAAGCATGCTTCCTGCTTCACCATATGCCATCTCCCGTTGTCGCTTGCCCCGTAAATAGTTCTTGTGGTCTTGAAGAGTGTAACTGAGATTAACTGAGCCACCAACTTGGATGCAAGCCAACTCATGAGCAGCTTTGGGCCCAATTCCTGCATCATCAGCCGTCTCAATTTCAAAACCTTGTAACTGTGAAATTTTCCTCTGGGACACCAATAAGTGTGAGGTTTGTGGCAGATGAAGGGTGTGATTGTGTTCCAAAACCACACCGGTCACTTTATAATTTCCATTATTCTTGTCCATTATAAGCCCCATACGAACTTCACAGTTGGTTCTAGTTTCAGCTCTTGGACACTTTGTTAGATGATCTCTTTTATCTGGCTTTCTGTGACCCTCATTTGCACAAACTAATCTGCAAGAAGTAATCTTCCCATCTGACTTTCTTTTGTTTGTGTAACTTTTCCTCACCTCAAAGCCTTTCTGACCCCCATAGCTAATCCAAAACATCCAAGCTTCATCTATAGTACTGAACTCCATGCCAACTTGAGGTAAAAGATTAGGAAGCAGACCCCCTCTACAAGAAAATAGATATAGATGACATCATATTAGGTGGTGAACTGAACAATTGAAATCTGTCCCCAAATTAGTTGGACCACAAAAAAAAATCACGGGATTACACACCTTTTTTTCTTCCATCGTAAATATGAAAAATAAAATCTTCAATCAAGCAAATTGATGTTCCTTTCAAAATTCCATATCAGATTCCTTCAGTCCATCGATCTAGCAAATTCCGAGAATCAAGAATAAATATAAACACAATGAACCTAGAACAACCCTATCGTAAGTACACCATCTCGAGCAAGAGGTGACGTGAGTGTAGAGATTTCGGCACTTACTAACCGATGGAGAGCACCAGCATGAGCAGCAAATTGATCAAGAGCACCAGCACGGGCATCGTAGAGCGCAACAGCACGAGCAGCAGATCGCCGCCGCACGCCCTTTTCACTCGCGCCAAAAATGCTGTCCGGGCGGCAAAGCGCGTAAAAAAGCGGAACAGGGATTGGGTGATCGTGTCGATAGATGGAGAGCTCCACGATGGGCTTCCGTGGGCGGTTGGAGGCCTGTTATGCTACCTTCTCTCGAGCTGACGGTTGGATGGGTTATAAACGGCGGGGATTGGCCAACCGTAGAGACAGGTTCATTCACCAACCGTAGAGGACCTGGTTCCTAATTAGCACAGCTTTTCCATGGGCTCCTCCATCCATTTGGAGCCGTTTTTGTGTTAAACATGGAAAAACCAAACAGCCCGACCGAAGAAGCCCCATATATTGTGTTCTCACCCAGGATGTGGAGAGTGGAGCCAAAAAATAATTGCTTCATCTGGCTTCAAGGACCTATCGTTGCTTCATAGTGGCCAAGCAAGCAACCAGGTTGATGGTGCTTGCTAAACATGGTTACCCATTGTGTCATATCCTCACTTCAGCACCGATGGGTGATGTGTTGGATGACCTCACTGCCTCTCAAGGATGAATAATCCATGTGTGACTCGCCGCATCTCCCTAATTACTCGATGAATGAATAATCCTGATGCCTCTGATGCCTATTTCATTTTTATAGCAGCAAAGGCTCTTTCTATGGGAGTTCCGTTTTATAGTAGTCACACTTGCCCAACTACCAAGTAACCTAGTCATGTGGACCTCATACTATTTATTATAAGCGCCATTGACCAAAATTACAGAGCTTTTATTGCCCATCAAAATCATGATGCAACCCCAACTTAAATCATGATGATCTCCCCCCCGTTTTGATTCAAAAAAAAAAATATACTCCATAATACATTTTGATGTGGGACTAGTACACCAAGATAACAGGACCAATAGACACTATAAATCTCGGTGCAAAATTTACTTCCAAATTATTATAGTACTATTTTCATGAAGGGTAAACTAAACCAGCAGTCCTTAAACTTGGGACGTCGGTATAGTGTAGGGCCCAAACTTTCATCTATTTATTTCTGGGTCTCTAAGCTTGTCCTGGGAACCAACTTAGGTTAGAACGAGTTTTGGCCTTCTGCATACATTAACATGGGAAGATGACTCGTCATTGATGTAAACTTGAACCTCAGTGCCATCTAGATTCCAAACTTCCAACATTACATATCAAGGTTCCTGAACATACTAAATGGGTCACACAAGGGACACAAACGAGATTTCCACCACCAATTCCAAATGGGTTGTGTGTATTTCCATGTCGAAATAGGCGGTGAAACTTCTTATCTCCACCCATTTTAACATATGCACTGCACATTTGACGACTAACTGGTGGTGCTAAATTTTTACGTCGCTAATTTTGCGTCTGATACGGCAGCGAAAACCAGCATTATGTTCACTGCTGAACCATTTGCCCGTAAGTTACAAGAAGGGACCCCCTCAGGCTATGATGCCTGGGTCTGCACACTGTACAAATACATCGATCAGGACTCCCTTAAACCTAAAGATTGTTTTCTACAGTCTCAAAATTGTATCAGTATACGAGGGGCAGAAGAACTTGTATTTGTATCCTTATTAAAAGACTTGTATCTGTATGGACAAAGAACGGTTACAAAATTGTTAAAAACTAATCAAGTAGGACCTAAATACCTAGGGGCGACGTCAAGCATAGCTACTTACCTTCTTCTTTGGATATAATGCGGAGTCATTCATATCTCATATCCATCCCATTTGACATATATATTAGTTATAACAAGTAAAGAAGTAATACAAAAGCGATTCCACTACATGGTCTCTGCATACAAACAGAGCATACTGATGCTAATTTCTCTCTCTTTGCAGCTATTCTTGCACTTATTTAATTTATTCATGTAGCTTCCGCACTTGTATATGCTCCGGTTCTAAAATTCATAGCTTTGCACCTCACCTTGCAGTGGCGTAATCCAGCATAGAGAAGGTAAAGGGCCCATGGCACCTCTTCGAGGCATGGCCTGTATGTGCCCTGAGGTCACAAGAACAAGTCATACTACAGGAAACTGGTGCTTCGCCGAGCGGTCGCAGCGGTCGGCGAAGGCCGTAAAACGATCGAAGGCTTCGCCGACCGCTTTTGCTCGCCGAAGCCCTGTCGGGAATTTTTGGTTGGCATAAGAGATTCGCCGACCACCAAAAATACCACCTTCGGCGTAGCCTTCGCCGACCACCAAAAACGATGGTCGGCGAAGAAAAGTAGCCGTTAACGGAGCACCGTCGACGTCCGTTACGCCATCTTTGCCGACGGGGGCGGTTGGCGAAGACGTTTTTTTTTTTTTTTTTGCCGACTGCCTGCCTAGGGGCTGTCGGCAAAGGTTTATTTTTTATTTTTAAAAAAATCGTCGCCGACCAACGCCCATGTAGGTGCTCGGCAAATCTGTTTTTTTTAAAAAAAACTTCGCCGACCGCCTACCATCTTGATGCTCGGGCGAAGGAGTTTCCTTCGCCGACGACGGCGGTCGGGCGGCTGGGAATGTGGCCGCGGCCGGCCATTTTTTCCCAGCTTTGCCGACCGCAATTGCTCAGGGCGGTCGGCAAAGCCTCCTTCGCCGACCGCAATTGCTCGGGCGGTTGGCGGCCCCCTGAAAAAAATGTTATTTTTTTTTTTTTCGCTTTCCCCTTGACAAACAAACACATGTATAATATATATCTCATCCATTCAATCACAGAACATATATATATCGCATTGCACACCTCCGGCACATGAAACACAACAATATATCACATAAAACAAGTTGCACAAGTGTACATCGAGTCTCACAAGTCCAACATCAAGTTCACAAGAGAAACAAGTCCACAAATGATCTAGACAAGTCGCGGGAGTCTCACAAGTTCACAGGATGTGGGCAGCTGCTCGCAGATCCACCGAAGCAGCGACTCCATGTCCTTTGCAAAGTCATGCATGTTGGAGTGGATGAGGCTTGGGATCATGACCCTCCTCGTCGATGTCACCACCAGCGACGCCTGCAGGTACTCGAGCTTTGCCTTCTCCAGATCCACCACCACACGATCTGCTTTGTAGATCCGAAGCTGCACGCAACGCATATATGAATGAATATGAATCCCCTTCCTTTAGTCACAATACGAATAAGAATAAGAAAACTTACTGCTGGCGATGATCTGATGCCACAGCAGAGTGCAAACAGAATGTTGGGTTCTGAAGTCTTGAGCCCATACACCTCCCTCACCTCCTGTTCTTCCACATCCACATCGCATTTCCAGAACTCCTGTTGTTTTTATATACTCCAGTAAATATAGTTATTAGTACCCTTATTAGTATTCATTCATCTTGTAATGTAACTACTAGCTACTCGTACGCATGTTGTTCAACGAAGCAACTGCATTATCTGGTGGACAGACAGCAGGAGCAGAGAGGCCCCTGACACATTGATTGTTGCCTGCACAGATTTCTACTTATTTAGACTGAACAACGGTAAAAACTGTTTGTTAATCAAATCTGCAATGAAGACGTCGGTACTTTGTTCTTGAGTGCGAGTAACTTGTCCGAGTTAGAGGGCAAACCGTGCTGCAGAATCCCCTGCAACATCATCTCCATTAATAATAATTAGTACCAAAAGACGAATGAATGCATAAGAGAAGACTTTGAAGCAGGACAGCCGTACGTGCATGATGCAGGTGTTGTAGATGTTGAGCCAGAACGCCAGCCTCTGGTGGTGATTCAGGGACTGCACGTCCACCTTCTGCAGCGCCTCCAGCATCTCCCTGAGCTTGGTCAGCAGCGGCGACGCCGAGCATCCCCTGAGGAGGTCCAGGGAGGTGGCGGTGAACCTGACGAGGTTCTTGTAGGGGCCGGGGCGGCGGCGGGGGGCAGCGAGGGGGCCGGGGCGGGCGTCGGGGCCGGGGGCGGGAGGCGGCAGGCGAGGGGGGGAGGCGCGAGCGGCTCCGGTGGGCGGCGGCGGCGGAGGACGGGGGGCGGGCCAGTGGGCGGCGGCGGCGGCGGCGGCGGGCGTGGTGTGTGCGTGCGTGTGTGTCTGTGTGTGGTGTGTGCGTGAGGGAGCAGGTGAGGTGGTGTGTGGTGTGTGCGTGAGGGAGCAGGTGTGGGCATGAAAACGTTCTTTGCTCCGCGCTAGGACATTGCTTTTTGCGCTGTATATCAACTAAAATAATATTTTAGCTTTGGACATCGCTGGCGGTTGGAGTGTGACTCGTTAGCCATATCTCTACTACAAATAACAGTGTTTACTAATTAACCCTAATTAGCACAGCTTTTCCATGGGCTCCTCCATCCATTTGGAGCCGTTTTGTGTTAAACATGGAAAAACCAAACAGCCCGACCGAAGAAGCCCCATATATTGTGTTCTCACCCAGGATGTGGAGAGTGGAGCCAAAAATAATTGCTTCATCTGGCTTCAAGGGCCTATCGTTGCTTCATAGTGGCCAAGCAAGCAACCAGGTTGATGGTGCTTGCTAAACATGGTTACCCATTGTGTCATATCCTCACTTCAGCACAGATGGGTGATGTGTTGGATGACCTCACTGCCTCTCAAGGATGAATAATCCACAAGGTTTTGAAACCACTAGTGTGTACCCCCGCGCTTCGCGCGGGTAGCCAGACATGTATTTGTTGGTAGATGTCATATTCAACAGATTGGATTGTAGCTGTGTATATATAGTTGTCTTATAGCAGTTTGGCAAATTGAGGAATACTTGACAAAATATATCAAAAAGATGATTTAAACAAATCGCTATTATGGCCAGGTGGCAACGGTGGGACGATACTAATCCTGCATATATGATGAACAAAACAACGCAATATTGTGCTTGTTTCCACTCCAAGGATTTGGTTCCTGTATACAATAATGTTAATTAACACTAAAATAGCAAAAAGAGATCCAGTTTATCACTGACTGATATGATACACATGCACTCATCAAGTTTGCTAAGGTTAAGTGAATATAGATTATCAAGAGTAATTTCTCTATCTTTCACTTGCATCATTCCTCCATACATGTAGAGCATACCTTTCGCTACAGCCATGGGTGGTCTACTTGGGGATAAACCTGATAGTAAAGGAAATATCAAGTTGAATTAACTAATTAATATCGCATTGTAGGAATCTGAAGAGAGAGGAACTATTGTAGGGAGAAGGGGGCATGAGTACAAAATGGTGTCATACTATGTAGCAAATTAAAAGATGAGTTACATAAAGTGGGTATGAACACTATGTAGGTCTTATTGTGAAGATAGTGCGTACATCAGAATAGATTGAAATTGAGAATGGTTGTTACAAAGTGGTTCATGAATCTACCTATGTGCATTGAAAAGCTAATTGGACTTAAAAATAGAGAATCTTGGAATCTTTTTGATAAATAAGGAAAGAGGCGCTATCGCAAATTCAAATACTAATATAGATCATGGATTTTATTTTCGATAGCTATAGCTATCAGGGACAAATAACATTAGAATAAGGAGACCACAAATAGGGCATTTGTAAGGAATTAGGCATTATATGAAGTAGGGATGACGTTATAACAACTATTGGGCCATACCTGTGGTTTTTAGGAATGAAGCAGTAAGCATTTTATTTTTAGATAACAGCCACGAACCAACAGAGGTACCTGCATTTGAGGAACAGGGTGTAGAGAGTCAGTGACAATACAATATGAATAAGTGCATGTATTATATATAATACATTACAATAAAAAACTTTGTTTGTTTACTAAGGTGGTATGCACTGCTGAACAACAAATATTTAACAATGGTGTCGCAGCTGTAGTAAGACATTTCTTCAGTAGCAATTTGGTTCATAATCTGCACATTTATGGTATCAGCTAATTCATTGGTTGGTGCTAAGATTGCCCTCTCGCACAGGTAATCTGGTAATTCAGATATGTGTGGTGTTGATCCATATACAAAGGATACCAAACCTGTGAGATTTCTTTCTTCAGGTGGTAGCAATACATAGTCTGGAATCTTCACCCAGGTAGTATCTTCCTGTCCTGCAGGAATGCTATCCAGAGTTGTACCATCACCAATAGATAGAAGCCACTCAGCAAATTGTTGAAGCTCAATTTTTCTTGTAGTGAAAGCGATGAAGCCCGAAGTCTCATGTTTTCTGTTAATGGAAGGAGAATGCAGGAGTGCCATAAATAGGAGCGAGTGATTGATGCATTTAGGATTTGGTTTTTTTTGCCATTGGGAATAACAGGAAGGGTTTGCCTAAAATCTCCACCAAGGACAACTGTTAAGCCACCAAACTGCCTATTCTTTGAATTATGATCCTTTGAGGACATTACATCTCGGAGTGTACGATCATGTGCTTCAAAGCAGTATTTATGATTAACCGGTGCTTCGTCCCATATAATAAGTGAGGTTTGTTGTAGTAATTCTGCTAGCTTTTTATCTTTGTCTATTGGACATACGGAATGTTCTTGAAGGTGCAGTGGAAGCCTAAAACGTGAGTGAGGTGTGCGACCACCAGGCAGCAGTAATGCAGCTATTCCAGATGATGCCACTGCCAGAGCTATTTTCCCTTGGCTTCTAACACTGTTGAGCAGGGCATTCCATAGAAATGTCTTTCCAGTTCCACCATATCCATAAACAAAGAATGTGTGGCCACAATTATTCATGACTGAATATTGTATGGTGTCATAAATTTGTCTTTGATTAACGTTCAACTGTCCAATTTGCTGTACTGCTATCTGTTCTGTAGCAATGGAGGTATAAGAGAGTTCCTCTAGTATTAATCTATTCCCAAGGATTGATGAGGTGCCATGTTGTGGTCTGGGTAGGTGGAATTTTTCTAATTTATAACCGGCATTCCTTAGCATACTATCTATTTCGAGCAGAACATATGATCTGATCTGGTTATGAAGGAGCTCCTTTGATATTCCCGTGTTTGTTGGCAGATGCGGTATTCCATGTCTTCGCCCATTTTTTTGGCGAATTCATCAAACAACTTTGGCGGGTTTGTGACTTGGCAAAAGAGAAGCATAGTCACAAACAACTGCCGGAGTTGATGTGGGAGTGCCCAATGGGCTGCATCAGTCATAGCCTGGGACCATTCACGATCATCACCAAGTAGACCTAAAGCTTCACATGCAGCTCGGAACGTAGGGTATTGTTGGCCACCAATATTTCTTAAATCAGAATAGCATTGGGCGCCTTTGACAATATGTAGTAGCATGCGCAAGTAGAAAGCCTCACCATCCTTTGGGTTGACATTGGTTATGCGACCAATCTTTGCACGGTTGTTATGACGTTCCAGCCAATACTTGCCATCAGCATGCCATGTCCAATGTTCAGGAAATTCTATATATGTAAATTGCCTTGCTTCTGGAAATGTTTTGTTAGCTTCGAACCAAGCTGTGAGTTTGGTCACTGTGTTGCGGGGATTGTTGACTACTTCCTCAAGGTTATCATCCTCAGCATATATGATACGATTCTCAAGTGGAAGATGAACATGCAATCGTTCAATAGATGGATTTGTGTGGTGGATATCAAACTGCAAAAGTCGCCAGGCTGCATCATTGGGTGTTATGCATCTGCAGTCCAAATATTGTTTTATTTCATTTATTGGAGGAGCATTATGGTCTTGGTTGTCTTGGATGGCTACCTTTGCACGGTCAGGACCCTTGTTGGTGTACTTGAATAAGTATTTCTCCATACCATTACGGTTAACACTCTCAACATTTATGTGCGCGTCATATTTGACACATAGGTCAACATTATGAGGCACTACAGATCGATTGTCAACATGGATGCCATTCTTCTGAACTGTTATTTTATTGTTTGGTCTTGCATAGATGACATGACCATCTGATGATACGGTCGTTGTGCTTGCAAAATCTTTGGGATAGAATTTGCTGCACTTGCCATCAACCATGCAAGCAGAGGTTGGACAGATAGCACCGCACGGACCATGTATCATGAATTTTGAAACAACATCATAACCAACCTTATCAAGCATTGGACCAGGAAGTTGTGCTGATATGAAATAATCTATCTTTTCTGGAGTACGGGGCCCATCAGTTTTGAGCCATATGATGATGTGGACATGTGGTAGACCACGTTTTTGGAACTCTATCGTGTAGACAACTGAAGGAAAAACAACGACAAACAATGAGGGAATGTGCTCCATAATGTAAAGAAGGATATGAAGTTATGCATGAACATTGTGGTCATACCTCCATGTATGGGACCAAAGAATGAATGTTTTGTTATGTCGTCCATGAGCAGGTTAAGTTTCATTTGGAATACCCGGTCAACCAAGTCAGCTCGATCAGATGGGTGTTGGTGTGGTATACGTGATAGAGCCTCTGTTATTTCCGGCCAAGAAGCATTGCATGTGAAAGTGATGAAAAGGTCCGGGCATCCAAATCGACGACACAGAGCTACACAATCTTGGTAATTTTGGTAGTACCATCGTGGTCCTCCAACAAAGGAACCTGGTAAATAAACCCGTTGTCCTGTAGCTGAAGCCTCTGTAACACCAGCATTAACTGTATGCATTAAAGATTTATAACTGGCTGTCCTGTATTTGTCCTGGAAAGTGTGGCTTCTGAAGTGACTTAGTCGGCTCTCCTCAACACAGCAGTATGCATCAACAATATATGCTTGGGTCAGTTTTTTGCCACGTAAAGGAGTATTGAAGTCATTGGCTCTGTCATGCAGTCTATATGTATAATATTCTAACATGGTAATCTTTTTCCTTTTAATTGCTGCTGATCTGCGGCATCGGCGGTAGACTAAATCTTCATGGAAACCATCTTCACCATAAGGGAATAATATTGGGAATTGCATTGCCATGAACTTGCAGTGTGTTTCCTTGATGTTCTGTAGGTTGGATGCATGGTCCTGTACAATCAGATCTCGACCTCTTTCAGATAGCCCGAGGTCATCTATGACCAGGCCAACAACCTCAGCTGCTGTAGGAGCACTGTAAACATTACTTCGTTGTCTTGGAGAACTGAATAGCCTAACAGAGAAATGGTCATCAATTTCATTGGAGAGCCTATCTCGTGCAGTTCGGAAAAGCTGCACGACTGGGTTGTGAGTGTTGAACATGTTGACCAAAGAAGCAACAATAGCTTGATTTGGTTCGAAATGGCCATCTTCATGTGAAGAAACAGCTATCCTGTTCCTCACTTCATTCTGGATGTCAAAGATATAAAGCTGGCAATATTCTGGTCTCCTGCCATCTTGTGGCATGAGTGGTCCTATTCGGTGGTAGAGCTGCCCGCTTATTTTGAAGACATAAGGTCCTCGACCATCATTTATAGATCTTATGACATTGACACCCATGGATGTCATAGTAAACATAGAATTGTAACATCTTATGCCATCAAAGAAGTGGTTGGACAATCTAGTGTCACGTGAAGTCAAAAGGCTGTTCAAGGGTTCTGGAGGTGGGTTGTATGGAGGAAACCAAATGCTTCCACCTCTACAACATTTGTTATATGTTGGCATTTCTTGAGTGCCACGGCCACGGATACGTTCCTCTTTCCAAAATAGAGCACCACAATGCGAGCACACATTGTTTGGTCCTCCAAGATGGAGAGCAGAGGAGACCGTGCCTATAATTTAGATATGAGTTAAAGAAGTGAGAAATTTAGTACTAAAATATAGGATTCAGTGAATGACTTTTTTTCTTCGAATGCATAGGAGGTGATTTACATGGGTGCAGTGTGGTTACGTTGCAATTTTAAAAAATACTTGGAGGAAAGTCTTACGTCTGTGTGTTCGAAGGGTTTGATTAGTGGGAACTGCTGCTGCAGGCGTTGGGTTAGCTGAACTATTATGGCAGATAGATTCTGAGAAGGCCAGACCTGAAACAGGACAGTGCAGCAAAAGGTAACGGTGTAAGCATTAAATGGTTAGAATAGGTATTTTTTAATTTAGGATAGTTAGATGAATGTAAATGCCGGTATACTTACCACCTTCGTGCATGGCGACATTTTCGGTGAGCCCGGAAGTTCCAATTGAATCTACAGCTGTGTCGGGTATTGTCGACGCTGAAACAGAAATGAAATCTGGTAAGTCATCTGTAAAGGTGTCTCAGTATTGATCAAACGTAAAATATTACTGTAAAATTGGTTACAGTAAAGGTGTGGAAGTAAAATTTAAACTTCGTATTGGCTGATCTCACTGTCTTTGTTGAGGAATATGTTTGGCCTGCGTCTGCGCATTACAGTCCAAGCAATGGATGTTTCAGGAGGCGTGGGCACTGTAGGAAAATAATCCATGAATGTGAACAATAGGGGTGGAAGGTTTCATAACTGAATCTTTGACTTTTCATGTAAATGTGAAAGCATGGACTGACCGTCATTGCATATAATTATGTTTGGCCGGCGCGCACGAATCGTCGAAGAAGGAATATGTAAATGTGGTGGTGGTGGCACCTCTACAGATGTTTTAAAGATGCGTAAGTGTAAAGGACAGTTTTAAAAAGGCATTTTAAGCAGCCAAGCAGTTATTCTATGGCAAAAGGGAATGTAAACACCTGTAGAGTCTATGTTGACAGAGTTTATTTCCTCTGTAGGAGGGATATTTGGCTGATTCCTGCGTGGCTGCCGGCGTCGTAGCTCCGGTGGTGGCATCATATTTTGATGGTGCTACAAAAGGGGTGGAGGAAATTGTTAATGTAGGCAACTGAAGGCATCATAAATCAAATGAAATTTAATTTAATTTGAGGAATCACAATTTGGATGGCACCTGATGGTAGGTATAGTTTATAAAGGGAAAGTAATAAGAATTTAACACTAATTCTCAGTGTATCAATTTTGTACTTTCTCTTGTAAGTTTTGCTCAAAAAAAATGATGAATCTCAAGTTACAGATCCTCTTCATGTTTCGACCTCATACTCAATTTTGGTCTTGCCTTGCTTTTCCAAAATTGCTAATAGTGATTTCTATCGCAGGCTGCAATTTGGCTTCACATTTTCCGAATTAAAAAATAATTGACAATGCTATTGTTTCTTTTGGATAAAGAGAGTACTCACCTGAAGTTTGCTAAACTGAGAACTACGAACGACTAAATGTAACGCCTTTGTGAAAATAAGAGTTCTGGATGGCCCAAATTGGCAATTTATCGAACATGAAGTGAGCATGAGGAGCAAAATGATTTGCTGGCACATCTAAACATATGACTCTGGCATTGTATCGAACATGATGCAGGCATGATTTAGATAGTAATCTGTAGCAAGGAGACCACCGTGGTACCTGCTGTAGAGGGATGACGTGGTGCGAAAGCCTTGCAACGATCGGTGGGGTGTGACGGCGATGGTCGGACTGGGCAGTGCCGGTGCTGGTGTCCTCCGCGTCGTTGGAAGGCCGCACCGAATTGCTGCTGTAGGGGCGCCGTCAAGGATAGAAGCTGACGTGGGGGTGCGGCCGGTTGGAGCGCGGGCAGGCTAGGTGGGGACGGCGGCGTAGGGAGCGCGCGCGCGTGAGGCAAAGACGGTGGCGGAGTGTGGTCGGGTGCAGCTGCTGCGGGGGGGACGTGAGGCCGGCGTCGTGGGAGGCGAGGTGAGGATGGCGGCGGACGGAGCGCGTTGAGGGGAGGGGGGGACGGTGGGAGGCGGACCGATGGCGGGTGTCCGCGGAGATGCCGAGGTTCTTTTTTTTTCCCCGTGATGCCCGCGGAGCCGCCGAGGTTCGTTTTTTTGTTTTTTTTTTGGGGAGTGTCGCTGGGATGCTGCGGGGAGGTGGCCACCTTCCAGATGTTTCTTGTGGGGACAAATGCTTGAGGGAAGGGACGGCTCGCGTTGATTGTCGCTGGGATCCAACGGCCTGTGTTGATTTACTGTTAAGGTACAGTGGATTTGTGAGGGAAACTACTGTTAAGGTACAGTGAAAGGGTTCTCACCAGGATCAGAAGCTTTTATAGATGTGTGACTCGCCGCATCTCCCTAATTACTCGATGAATGAATAATCCTGATGCCTCTGATGCCTATTTCATTTTTATAGCAGAAAAGGCTCTTTCTATGGGAGTTCCGTTTTATAGTAGTCACACTTGCCCAACTACCAAGTAACCTAGTCATGTGGACCTCATACTATTTATTATAAGCGCCATTGACCAAAATTACAGAGCTTTTATTGCCCATCAAAATCATGATGCAACCCCAACTTAAATCATGATGATCTCCCACCGTTTTGATTCGAAAAAAAAATATACTCCATAATACATTTTGATGTGGGACTAGTACACCAAGATAACAGGACCAATAGACACTATAAATCTCGGTGCAAAATTTACTTCCAAATTATTATAGTACTATTTTCATGAAGGGTAAACTAAACCAGCAGTCCTTAAACTTGGGACGTCGGTATAGTGTAGGGCCCAAACTTTCATCTATTTATTTCTGGGTCTCTAAGCTTGTCCCGGGAACCAACTTAGGTTAGAACGAGTTTTGGCCTTCTGCATACATTAACATGGGAAGATGACTCGTCATTGATGTAAACTTGAACCTCAGTGCCATCTAGATTCCAAACTTCCAACATTACATATCAAGGTTCCTGAACATGCTAAATGGGTCACACAAGGGACACAAACGAGATTTCCACCACCAATTCCAAATGGGTTGTGTGTATTTCCATGTCGAAATAGGCGGTGAAACTTCTTATCTCCACCCATTTTAACATATGCACTGCACATTTGACGACTAACTGGTGGTGCTAAATTTTTACGTCGCTAATTTTGCGTCTGATACGGCAGCGAAAACTAGCATTATGTTCACTGCTGAACCATTTGCGCGTAAGTTACAAGAAGGGACCCCTCAGGCTATGACGCCTGGGTCTGCACACTGTACAAATACATCGATCAGGAGTTTCATCCGTTAAACCTAAAGATTGTTTTCTACAGTCTCAAAACGCCAATTTGTTATGACTTTTAGATTGTTGTGACTAATTAAGCCACCAATCTATCAAAATTGTGTAACAGAGGTGTTCATAGTATGAATTCTCTAAAAATAGAAAGCTATGACGCGAGTCAACAGCGCTGTCTGTGTGTCTAACTGTCTTGTCCACCCAATTTGATCCCGCTTCTTGCCATCGTAGAAAATTAGATGAGGCAAATTGCCACTTGATCATCAACCCCTACTGACAAAGTGACTGTGAGATTCACTACTACAAAAACTTACTGTAAGAACGCCCCGCTTGAGCCGCCCCTACAGCAAAAAATACCAAACGAGCCGCCCTATAGTGACTACATTAGGGCGGCTGGTGTTACGAGCCGCCCCCCTACTATTATTAGGGCGGTTCAATCACCAGCCGCCCCTAATGTAGTCCGCAAAGGCGGCTCTATATTGAGGCGCCCTACAAAGAGATCCCGAATTTTGAAACTTGACACTAAAAATTAAAAATTCGTAAACGACCTCGGATGGAAAAACTTTGTACATATGAAATGTTGATCTCAAAAAGTTACGAAACTTTGTAGTTGACGACTTTTTATTTTGAACTCATCTAGTTATGCAAAAGTCGTGTTGAAATGTCTCAAATTTGAAATTCGAAATTAAATAAAACGACCTCGGATGGAAAAACTTTGTACATATGAAATGTAGATCTCGAAAAGTTATGAAACTTTGTAGTTGACGACTTTTTATTTTGAAATCATCTAGTCATGCAAAAGTCGTGTTGAAATGTCCCAAATTTGAAATTCAAAATTCGTAAACGACCTCGGATGGAAAAACTTTGTACATATGAAATGTAGATCTCGAAAAGTTATGAAACTTTGTAGTTGACGACTTTTTATTTTGAAATCATCTAGGCATTCAAAAGTTGTGTTGAAATGTCTCAAATTTGAAATTCAAATTTCGTAAACGACCTCGGATGAAAAAACTTTGTACATATGAAATGTAGATCTCGAAAAGTTATGAAACTTTGTAGCTGACGACTTTTTAGTTTGAATCCATTTAGGGCCTCAAATAGTCAATTTACACTCGGATTTGTATAATATGTGGGGACGCGGAATGGGATATGGACACATGTGAGTGTGTAGTGCAGTGGTAGGGAGGGGTCGCTACAAGAAGCACGGGTCGCGGGTTCGAATCCCGCCCGGCCGCGTAGCCTTGGTTTTACGCGAAAAATGCGCATGGCGGTGGGTGCTCCCCTAAAAAATAAAAATGTTTTTGGTATTTGTTTTTGAATTTTGAAAACGCGATTTCTGGGCGTTTGCTGTAGGGGCGGCTCATACAAAGGGGGCGGTTGCATCACCAACCTCGCGAAAACCGCGGTAGGAACGGAGAGTTAGGGGCGGTTTCGAAAACCGCCCCTACTGCAGCAAACGAACCACCCCTACAGAAGCTGATTGTAGTAGTGATTACAACACAGCAGCAACTCGCCCTAGGCTGCATGCTCTGTTTGCAGACACTATCCGAGAGCAAGGATTAGAACGCAGCGTCACGGCCGGTATACAGGGCACTGTACACTGGTATACGAAGCCTCTGACGAAGAAATAACGCGATGCCCCTGTACCCCCGGTACAGGTGTACCCCATGGGGGACG
This sequence comes from Hyparrhenia diplandra, assembly GCA_015847255.1. Taxonomy (NCBI): domain Eukaryota; kingdom Viridiplantae; phylum Streptophyta; class Magnoliopsida; order Poales; family Poaceae; genus Hyparrhenia; species Hyparrhenia diplandra. The sequence goes on along the minus strand of JADLZK010011506.1, from coordinate 678,838 downwards.
GCTCAGATCAGGTGTGTACCCCATAGGGGAACGGCTCAGATCAGGTGTACATAACTGCACGAATCTTGAAGCACAGACTGACGGTGGATATCAGGGGGTACACCTGTACCGGGGTACACAGAAACATTCGGCGACGAAGAAACCCCATTCTTCAAGATCGACATGGTAGATATGCTAGCTGGTGCCTCTAAGCTCGTGCTCTTGCCTTAGTTCAAAGACACCCTAGCAAGGACAAACAGTCCTGACTCCTCTTAACCCTATTTGTTTCATTGTTTCTATCTACTGTAGCTTGGACGGATAGGCGGTGAGTCATTGACATTTGCCATGCTCTTTTTCATGGCATGTTGGTTCATCCATTTTATAGCTCGTGTGTTCCTCCGATCGGTGTTCTGCTCTGTATTTATAAGAGCGAACTAGCAAGACACATATATGTATCCTGCAGACAATAGTCCGATTGGCAAAAATAAAACACCTTATGTACCGTCCGATTTGCCTTTACCATGACACCGTGATAGCATTTATGTTATTACCATGGATGCCCTGTTCAATCTTACTCTGGGTACCCCTTGTTCAGTTATGACTTCATGCATGGGCCAACTAATACCTCACGAAGCACCATATTGTTAGATTGTTGGAAATTACTGCACACACACATTTTATAAAACAAAGAACAAAAACACATGCAAATCTGAGAGCAATATACTTAGTACCTCATTTCCTGTCACAGCACATATTATGAAATAGCATGATAATTTCCCCTGAGTAAAATAACTTAATCTTTGACAAGAAAAAGACCCGACGTCCCACTCCGCAATTGTTTCAGGAGAAACATTTCCCCAACGCGCGCCGTGCTCGCTGCACACACGCGTGCAGCACCGCCGGCGACTAATCCGCATGCACACGCATCACTGCCGCCTGCCGCCACACGGAAGCGCAGCGCCAACATACGTCTTTCTCCTAGAAGATTCGTCTCAAGGCGTCCACATGTTCCAGATCTCAGTGTTCTCCGACGACCCGACGACGCTATCTGCCTCCAGTTTTGGAGGAGCCACCCACGCCTACTCGTTGGAAAGGTTCTCCCTGCTTGGTTGGTCCAGACACTGCATAGGCCATTGCCGATTGCCAAAGTTCGCTGCCACATGTCGTTTTGTTGTGGGCAGTAAGGCTGTAGCCGATGGGCTATGTACGGCGGTTCGCGGTGACTGGACAGAAGAAACACATGTATTGTTGTTGAGTGTGTAAACCTTTCTTGTACCCTCACCGGCTGTGGTGTGGGTGCCCTCTCTTAATAACGCAAGGGTACCCTCCGGGTGAGGGTTGTGCTCAGGCTTAGTCTCATACACGAAGGGAAAGTGGAGGGCAAGTTTTGAATGAGCCGGGAGAGAGTCCGCCTTCTCCCTTCTCTTGGGTTCTATTTGTATAGTAGCTGGGAGGAGGAAGTTTTCCATCCGACCGCTTCTATTCATGAATTTGACAAGCATACCCCTAGATGCATTAGGGAATGGCCTTTTTACATTGAGGGGGGTGCCGCTGTCCCAATCCCCATGAATTGTATCAGTATACGAGGGCAAGAAGAACTTATATTTTTATCCTTATTAAAAGACTTGTATCTGTATGGACAAAGAAGTGTTACAAATTTGTAAAAAACTAATCAAGTAGGGCCTAAATACCTAGCAGCGACGTCAAGCATAGCTACTTACCTTCTTCTTTGGGTATAATGCGGAGTAGTTCATCTCTCATATCCATCCAATTTGACATATACTCCATATAACAAGTAAAGAAGTGATACAAAAGTGATTCCACTACATGGTCTCTGGATTGAAACAAAGCATACTGATGCTAATTTCTCTCTCTCTCTTTGCAGCTATTCTTGCATTTATTTAATTTATTCATGTAGCTTCTGCACTTGTATATGCCCCGGTTCTAAAAATTCTTAGCTTTGCTACTCACCTTGCAGTGGCGTAATCCAGCATAGAGAAGGTAAAGGGCCCACAGTACCTCTTCAAGGCATGGCCTGTATGTGCCCTGTGGTCACAAGGACAAGTCAGTAGCAAGTGATGTAAGGGATCGGTGATGACGCCTCAATCATACCAAGATGCATTGCTATGTCTGGCACGTCCTGAGGGATAGTTATTCCAAACACCTCTCAAGCCCATTTGATTTTCTTCACTGCTCAGCATGAATGACTATCTACTTCTCCACAAATATGAGTACTTTTCTCTTTAGAACCGGCATGCCAATCTTTACAATATTATATATATATATATATATATATATATAAGTGCCAACTAACAAGTCACATGCTCTTTAACATTATATATGTAAGTGTTTCACAAACAGAAAAACATTATATATATATAAGTGGCAACAAACTAACAAGTCACAACATAGAGCGAACCTTTCAACTCTTATATAATATTTCCTTACTTTTAGGGATCAGAGTTATCTGCGCTAGAATGGGCATCAAACCAATGAGGTCACTGGTTTTCTGGTTCAATGGTCCAACTGTTAAGAATCAGTTAAAACACCGGTTCAATAATTTTGGACCGGATGAATTGAACCACATAGATACATCAAGCTGGTACCGTACTATATAAGTTTGTACAATTTAGATAATTAGGAACATTAAGTTAAATAAGTTCAGGCGGTGCCACCGCTTAGGGAGGCGTCACCTCACTTGAGACACAAAGAAGAAGAGAGAGAGATGTCTCGGGACACCGAGTTAAGGGCAGGCGGTCGACTGTGTGAGGACAATGTTGTGTGAGGCTTTGGGCAGCTCAGGGAGGTAGGGCATGCCAGTGAATTTTTAGGACCAGTGATTTCTCAGTCTATTTCAGTGCGGAGGCCGAGGAATCTGAGTGGGAAAAATTTTTCTTAGGCGGGAGCTGGGGTTCTGTGAATCTGTTTTTGGTGCCCACACTCGGTCCAGAGGGCGTAAAGAACACAGTCGCTAATTTTTTACTCATAATTTCCTTGCGTGCAATACCAACAATAAATTATCTTTTTTTCGTGTCAGTCATTATCGTGTCAATTATCATCCTACCAACACTAATATCTATTTCTTAATATTTCATTATACAGATGCAGAGTCCTTACAAATCAATATTGTCCACGGTATTAAACTTATAAAAAGTTTGCTATTCCTATAACTACAGGATACGCTTCAGCATTTTACAGAACATTAAATATACATTAGTTAAAGGTATGCAAAAAACAACATTAGCTTCCAAAGTGTGTTCCCTCAGCATTAGATGAGGAATATTAAGCATATAACATGAGTCAGGCTCCGCAGCACGAAAAGTTCCCTCAGCAGCTTCAACAAATAAGCTAAGTTGTAATTATTTGTGAAGGGCCGAATAGTTTACAATTGGGAGAACCAGTCTACCAATCACCGAAGCAACAAGTCAGAGGTATAGTCCGCCTTCAGGAGACAGTAGCAGGTAGTTCTCCTTCAGAGGACACAACACAAAGTGTGTTCCTTGGCCATGGCTTCCAATGATTGACCATTTAGAGACAGCAGGAATTTGCTGACCTGCAGCAACTTACACTGAGATACTGACGTGGTCGACCATGCACATGCTACAGGCAGCTGTAGTATCCATGGTTATCCGATCTGTTCTTCATCATTTCACAGAGAGCAGGAACCAAAGTTCAGATGTTGTTTGTGATATTCCAGTAGCAGAGCTTCCAAATTGGGTACTTAGAGAACAGTGATCTGGAACAAGAAAATTACAAAAGCATTCCCACCACTCCACAATAATGGACAATATTGGCCACCGTTCACCAAGGTGTGTCCTGAAGCCTCACAAGCCTACCATACTATTTGCCTACTGTTAATTTGTCAATACACTGGGTTATAGAACTATATCGACGATACAGGTCACGAAATGTTCCTGCTAGCTGCTGGATGAGCTTGTTTTTATAGGGACATTTGAGAGAAGTCATTTAATGTGATAAAAAAAATCTTTTGGAAAACTAATTATCAAAAAAGCAAACCTATAGGGGTTATGCCATGTCCGGGGTCCCAACAACTGTATTAATTGTGTCTTTTATCTAATGTATAATGTTTCATCAGGTTCAGGCCGTTATACACCATGAGCTTGGAGCGACTGATCATACCTCTGAATCTCATGTGTTGCTAGTCATCGCGAGCCTTGAACTATATATTGGATTACACAGTGAAAGATTTTTTTCCTTACTATTAGGGATGGATACGGATGTCTGACATTTGAATTATCCAGTAGATACGTCTGCTGAAACGTCTATGTGGATGTCGTCATTCATATCTGATTATGATATAGATGCTAATTTTGTGTATCTAAATCAGTATTTTTTTTTTTTGAAAAAGCTCTACTCAAATTCACGCCGCCAGATTTAAGTATCATTCCTTAGCTCAGGAATATCTATATGCATTTCTAGGACTCTTTAAAAATTACTGGGTCATGCAACAGCGAAGTTGATGCACTAATTATCTAGAATTAGACATCATTTATTGGTATCGAATCTCCTTTTAACAGCACCTGACCATGATAATGGGATTAGATATGAAGACTTAAATGTGACTCACTGTTAAAAATAAATTTTCAGAGACCAGCGTAACCAATTTTCAGAGAGCCTTTTAATTTATGCCTCTCGAATTGTGTTCATTTTCATATGCGGCGAAAAGACATTGAGTTGGATGCCTGACCCATTCCTCCCAAAAGCTTACACTCATGGGGAGAGGCAAACAATTGAATTGTGCTTCTGCACACTTCCCTCACGTGGTGCAGTGGCTCCCTCGCTCAAATATGGAACACGAACACGCAACATTTATTTTTAATTATGCTAGCTTGGACATTCGAATAGAAGACCTCTACAACTACAGCGAACAGGCATTGTACCGAGAGCTAGCCAAAAACACCTGGCAAAAGAATTGAAAAGACTCAACAAAGACATGGCTTTGCCGAGTGTCGAGTAGTAGACACTCGGCACAGTCGCCTCTTTGCCGACTGTTAACCAAAATACACTTTCGGCAAACTAGTGGCACTGGTCAAAGGCGTGATGGCCATCAGACATGACCAACGGTGTCATCGATTGCTGAGTGTCTGGAACTGACACTCCGCAAAGGCTCAGATTTGCCGAGTTTTTTGTGCACACACTCGCCAAAGATTTGACTTCACTGAGTGCTAGTAGTGTAGGTTTGTTATCATATTGAGTTGCATGTACGGACCAATTCAATGTAAAAGGTTAAGCTACTCGGAAGATAAGAGCGATTACTTGTACACTACAGAAAATATCGGAGACTTGGGTGAATTACTTATGGGAGTTCTTTGTACCCGTCACTGTATAAATGCCACCAACAAATGTTGTGGTTTTCCAATGCAGCAAGACACTTCCATTAGATTAATTAATTTTAAAAACGAGCATACTGAAGAAGACATCCTCCAGTTTTTATTACTGTGATTAAATGCCTCAAAATGGGGTGGATTTTGTATGTAAAAGTCCAGGTGCTTGGACCTTATATGATTTTTAGATATATTCAGCTTAGGTGGCCTGAATTAAAAGGCAAGATTCAATATACAGAAAACAACACAAAAAATTACAAACAAAAATTATGTTTCACTTGATATCAAAAAAGTAAAAACAAACGCCAAAGATAGATTATAAAATCAATATTTTCTATATCGAATCTACAGCTGTGTGTTCAGAAAGAAGATGGAGGGCTCTCCGGTATCACCCATATAATTGAAGAATACAATGGAAAGTTCAGGCTATCTCAAAGTGTCCTTTTGACTGATGACCAATGAATTTAATATTAAATAAAAATGTATCGACATAGAAAAATAAATCAACTCAATATAATTAAGTAAAATTAGTTTAGTATGACCGTCACAGCCGCCTTGGGGAGGGCGGCGATGACAGTGCCGGCGGACGCATAGCGGCTTGGTCAACAGGAGGCGGCGGCGCTAGGGGAGGTTGGGGCGCGTAGGTGTGGCTGCCGGGCGGTAGCAGAGGTAGGATTAGGGTTGTGGAAATATTTTTTTATTGCTTGTCCCTAAAAGATTACATCCTCCTTGTTTATATAGCCTTCCTATGGGACTTGAATCTCAACCAATCCCTAAAGGTTTTCTTGTATTCTAGAATACCTTTTACAAGCAAACTCTTATTCTTTTCCTAATAGGAGATTTCCTTGTAAAGTGGAATATCCCCTTCACACAAAAACTCCTAATCCTAATTGGAAACGATGATGACGTGGATGACGTGCCAGGCATATTAATTATGATTAGTGTGAACAAATTCAAGTTTTAAAGAATCTCACAGCATCTTAGAACTTGTTTTTGGAAAACGTCAGCCTAGATGCAAATGGATGATTATGTAATATATATGCCCTTTTGTACAAAAAAAAATTAGGCTGTTGTTGCTTGCCATTATGATTGTGATGGAGAAAATGCCATATATATAGTAATACTACAAACCACCAACTCCACTCTATGCAGAAAACGCCCAAACAACTTCGCTCTCTATGTGTACTACCACTAGAGTCCGCTGTTGAGACACCCAACAAAATGCAATAGAGGAAACCACTAGATAATATTGGTGTGGCATGATTTCCTTCGAAGGCTGTGGACACGGAGTACCCAGTAGCATGACGAGTGGGGGTGTAGGTGTGGACTGGGCCACAGGCTGGTTGCTCCTCTTTTCTTCCTCTCATTTGTCTTAATCGATCCAACCCTGAATGTTGTATCAAGATCTTGCTCCAGTACTGTACCGGTCAGAAGAATACAGCACTCATGCAACAGTGCACCATCTTGGAAAGAACTACAGTGCATCCTTCTGAATGTAGAGTAATAAAGCTTCTCCTGTGAGAACCAAAAACAAACGTTTTCAATGCTTTGGTTGAGTGTGGGTGTTGTCGATGCTTTGTCTAGACAAGGATGCTCTATTCAGTTTTATTGTTGGGAACTCTCTATAAGAAGGCATTGAAAAGATGGTATACAGAAAAAACACAATAGTACCACCGTGTATCACTAAACTGTCCACCATTTTCTGTCATGATACTTTAATGTTATCGAACTTCATTAACAAATTAGCATTACCCGTCCATCATACGAAGTGGACATAAGCCTCTGTTTCCTAGGTCCATCTGCAGTGGACTAACAACATCTGTCAACCTGTTAGCGCTGGGTTAACCTTTTCATCTCCTTTCTAACCATTTGATCAATTGATGACCTAATCTCCTTTCTAACCATTTGAATTCGCCAATTAGCAACTTACGAAGGCATTCTCAGAATAATTCAAATGCATTTAAATCCAACCTATAATTCAGTATTCATTTCGGTCGTCGTTTTTCAGTGGTTAAGAAATCTGATGGATGAAAAACACGACAACACTAAAAATAAAAATCAACACTGAGGTGCTGCCACTTATCAAGCAGTAGCCGCTAGAGTGTCTTGCATTTGTGCACTGGACAGTGGTTGCATAACACTTAACACAGTCTGCAGGAAATCACCGCAGCAAAAATTTTGTCAACAGATGTTTTGAAAACTTTATTTCAGAGAGAAGTTAGAAAGCCAACAACATTATATGCTCGGGTAATTGTAAGCGATGTCTCATGCACCATCTAAGAGTCATCTATCCTTGCACATGTCATTGACGAAGACCCGCAGCACGCTGTGCTACTACCAGATTGTGATGTGGACATGAGCGTAATGAAAGGAGACACAGGTTGGAGAGGTGTGGAGAGGTGCGCCATTCCATGCCTAAATGCACTCCAATCCTCGGTCTAGCAAACAAAGCATCTGGTATCTATATTCCCAATGCCTCTTAAGCCTAGTAGATTTATGCTGACTATCTAAGTTTTACTTGAGACATAGGACCACCTAACAACATACCACTCTTGCATGCGTGTCAATGTTTTTCCAATCACGGTTGCTCTTCATTTTATAGCTCCACTGTGGTAGCGATATTCAATACTTTATTCACATTGCAACTAGAGAGTAGCGAACAGAGAAGTACCAATGTCAATGTCATGCAGTACATGGCAGTAATGTGCATTCATGAATCAACACTTCTATAAATCTCACCTCAATGTAAGAGCAAGGCTCGGCTACTTTTGTAGTCGTTGGTAAATCATTGTAGCTAGTGCATACATTCCCATATTTTTTCTCTGTTAAAAGCGGGGAAATTAAAGCTATCAGTTCATCATTCAGCAGAAAAAGGACATGAAAATTATTGGAAAGAACGCAGAGAATAAAGATGAGAAAAATGACAACTGTGGAACTTGATCTCCACTTTTCATTTTATTACTGCATCAAGAATGACCATGCGCTGGTAAATTAATTAAAGAATAAAAACAAAAGAAGTCACCAATCATAAACCAGCAGATCACGCCGAGAAGAAGGGACTGATGAGGCAAAGCAAAAAATATGAGCCAGAAGATATTTAGAAACTAGGCCATGGACCGGAAAATATGGCACACAATTGTATATTTACTGTTCGATCTAGTCGCAAAAAAAAAACCCTATATTTTTATTGTTTTATTAGTTCCCTTCCCTCAAGTCATATATACTCATGCTGGATCAATAAACCAGATCACATAGGAATGTACTAAAAAGTACCCAACACGCAGGGCAAGTCCAGTAAAGATGGGATCAATGCCAAGCTCTAATAGGAATGGTTCATAGTTAATAAAGAAAAATGGAAGAGGTGGATCATATATGGTGCCGAGCAGTAGGCTGGCCACGAGAATCTTGCATTCATTGTGATTCAGATGCTGGCGTTCAAAGTCGTGGTAAGCTGGGAAACAGCTTTTAGGCAACAGTCCTCGAAACCGCTACTTAGCACATCTAATTTGCGGTAGTGTTAGCACTACTGCTCTTTGGTGAGCTGACGCAACAACTGGTGATGAGCAAGCGCCGCTTCCAATGCAAGCGCCAAATGAAGACTTGGCACCATGTCGTGGATCCATGCAGCTAATTTGAGGTTGCAGCTATGCTTGCTAGCACGACAAACAAGTATGAGGACATGAATGTCCTTGACCCAAATTCCTATTGCATCTCACTCCCGAAAACATGACCCACTCAAACGCCCCCTCAATATTTTGCTGACCATGTCCGCTTTGATATCTGATTCTAGATTTGGCAGCCAAATGATATGCACACAATGACACAACCACACAACTTTCACAGTTCTCAGCCGTTGTCAAGGCATACCAAGAACCTATAGCTACTTATAGGCAGGAGGATGCAATATATCGTCCCTCTGTACGTCTGTATTTGTGGTATTCATTTGGTTGTCCCAGGACCAAATTGAAAAGAGGGTTTTGGCATTAAGATGTTCAGAGGTAGCTCACACAGTTATATAATATGGTCCCTCTTGATAACGTCCTGCTGCAATCCCACACTACTAGCCACTTTCCACTTCCATTCATTAATGTTCACTGTCAGTGTACGCAGTGCTGAATGGTAACAGGGTGAAGCTTGCACATATATGGTGAAGGGAAGACGCTTAGGTGGCACACAACGGTATTTTTATTATTTTATTACTTCCCCCTCCCTCAAGTTGATATATACAACACTGAAGAGGTGGTGGAGATAGTCATGCTATATCAATAAACCAGAAGTCTTGACATAAGTGCAAAATGAGAAGAGTCAAAAGGACAACTGGCTGTAAGTGAATGCTATGTGGCGGCACAAAAAAAAAAAAGCTTGAGGGCCATCAGGATTATCCGTCCTACAATCAAGATCGGTGAAAGAAGAGGAGGATTGTTGTGTACAGCAAATATACCATTGCAAGACACGGCATAGAAAGTCAGGACCAGACATACAAGTTCTAGACAAATTTCATCGCCCAGCCGTAAAGTTCCTCAGTGTGGCACCTGTTAACAGACTCAAGATTTGACAGCAGAAAATTTGTGTGTTGTCTATCAAATTGGTGACCAAACTCGAAAGTCAGCTACAGCGAGATAAGCAATGGAATGTGTTAGCGCACCCCCTTGGACTGATCGCTAAATATTGACAATAATATTTGTGTATGAACTATTTTGTAACAACCCCATCAACTGTCCTAGGGGCAAAAGCATAGGTCCTACTACCTTTTATTAAGCGTCTTTCTTGTGTTTTATGATCTGCATGCCACCATCCAAGCTGGTGACTGAAGGTGATATTAGAAGTTAAAATAGTTTATTCATCAATTTCAGTCCGTAATTCCTGCTTTGTACCTTTTGATTACTTGTTTCTCTTGTGTGTGTAATCTTAATTAACCACAACTGTATTTAATGTTTATTTCATAAGACATGAAAACTCATAAGATGCACTACGAGATGTACTTCATCCTCTTACTTTTACCTTAACAATTAATATACCAGCTAAAGTTTGACTTTTCTGCCGAATTACTCTGGTGATGACAGCGTTCTGCTGAATATAATTGATAGTCGAATGTTTCAGGTTGTTGAAAGATTTTTCTGCTTGTTCTTTCTTGTTTGTTGCTTGAGCACACAAAAACAGAGGACAAATAGGTTCACAGCATACGTAATTTTTTCCATGATCACCACCTTATCTCCTGCTCGCTGGTCCAAATGGGGGAGTTGGAGGAGGGCGAGGAAGACAATGGTAGAATTGAGGCACCCAGAGATTCTGCTGTTGAAGTCGGGTGTATTCTTCTCGGAGTTGGGGACCATGGGCTGTTGGGGACACCCTGTGTAGAAGCCAGTTCGTCCAAGAACATATTAGTACATGTCACGGTACAGTCAGTTCCTGAAAGATTCAGTAATCTGATTATAAAAAGTAATGATCAATTAATGACAAAATCTCCTTTGTAACCATTTGCACTTGCCAATTAGCGACTCACGAAAGCATTTTTAGAATAATCCATGTGCACTTAAATCCTGAAACCCAGAATTCAGTATTGGATCTTCGCTGTTCAGAGGTTAAGCAATCTGATGGCTGAAAGTACATGGCAACAGTTAAAAATCAACAAGTAGAACTGGTAACGACGAGGAACATGAATCAAGGATAGTGCTTCGGCGCTGAGGCGCAGCCACTGATCAAACAGGCCGCTGGACTGTTTTTCATTGTATACTGGACAGTAGATGCGTAGCACAGTCTGCAGGAATCACTGGAGCAATTTTTTTTTATCAACAGAGTCTTCCAAAGCTTTATTTCAGAGAGAAATAACAAAACCAGTCACATTCTATGCCCTGGTAACTGTAAGAGATGTCTCATGCATCATGTAAGAGTCATCTATCCTCGCACATGTCATCGATGAAGGTATTGACAGAGATGTTGCTGGTCTACAAAGAACAACGGCCACACGGGAATCAGGAAAGAGTACAAATTGGGGAGGGATCAGCAGACAGGAGATCAATATAGGGCACTGTACTACTACCAGATTGTGCTGTGGACATGATGAGTGCCATGGGAGGGAATGGACAAGTGGGAGAGTTGTGCCATTCCACACCTAAATCCACTCTAATCCCCAATGGCAAACAAAGCATCTGGTATCTATATTCCAAATGCCTCTTAAGCCTAGATTTGTGCTAAACTATCTAACTTTTGCTCGAGACACAGGACGACCTAAGAGCCTACCACTCCTGCAAGTGTGTCTGTGTGTCTGTTGTCTCTTTTATTTTCCAAGCACAGTTGCTCTTTATTTTATAGCTCCACAGTGGCAGCCATCTTCAATTGTTTATTAAGAGTGTAACTATTATTAGAAACTTGTATGATGTTCATCTGGAACTAGAGTGTAGCCAGTACACATGTCAATGTCATGCAGTACCATTGCAATAATGCATCATTAGAAACTTGCATGATGTTCATCCGTGCATCAACGCTTCTATAAATTGCAGCTCAGTGTAAGATCAAGGCTCAGCTATTTTTGTAATCGTTGGTAAATCATCATAGCTAGCTATATACATTACCGTGTTTTCTCAGGTAAAAAGTGGGAAAAGCTATCAGTTCATCATTATTCAGAAGAAAAATGAACAAGAAATTTACTAGAATGAACGCAGAGAACTAAGATGACAAAAATGACAACTGTGGAACTTCATCTCTATTTTCCATTTTATTACTGCCTCAAGAATGATCATGCTAGTAAATTGATGAAAGAATCAGAACAGCAGCTGTCAGTAATCACAAAAAAAAAGCAGATCACGCCTAGAATAAGGGACTGATGAGGCTAAGCAAAAAAAATATGAGCCAGAACATATTTTGAAATTGGGTTCTATCCTGAAACTGGGTCATGGGCTATTCAAGATTTTAGATTATCCATAGAATGCCATACCTATCGCAATGTATGTAGCCCATTGTACTTGACAGAAAATTTATCCCATCTCAGGAAGGACCAAGCTTTATATAGTTTCGCGTTCTCTGATCCAGATGACCGTAGATCCACTGGAGCGTTTGCAGTTTATCTACGAGCTACTAATTTCATGGGGCGCTCAAAAGCAAGCAACTGTGTCAAGATCAAGTACTGTGGCTAGATATAACTCAATGGCAAATGCTACAGTGGAAGTCATGTGGGTGAGAAAGCTCCTAGATCAGTTAGGAGTTCCACATTCAATGGTGTATTGTCTTTGGTGTGATAACTTAGGAGCAACTTATATTTCAGCCATTCCAGTTTTTAATGCCAGGACAAAATATATTGAATTTGATTTGCAGTTTGTTAGAGTACAGGTTGCCTCGAAACAGCTTGACATTCGGTATATTAATTAATATTGAGCATCAGATAGTAGATGGTCCTACTAAACCACTTCCGGTGTAGAAGTTAAGAGAATGCTAGTAAAAACAATCCCAACCACGCTGATGAGTTGAGATTGTGCGAACACATGGTTGATTTAGGTCGCATGTGTTTAGTTTTGTGATGTAGTGATTGTCAACAAATAACATTCTCCTTCTATTTTCATTCATCTTTTTATGCTTCGGCTATGTTTCACCGGCACACGTGGAGTGTGTCGAAGACGTATCTCTTGGTTCGTTGTGTGCAGGTGTGGAGCTCGGAGATGGTAGCCGACGGCGAGGTGAAGGAGCCAAGGAGGACGCCGGGCCGACGGACCGCGGAGGTGAAGGACGGACGTGAGGCTTGGAACGAGGGACTGGATCGCTGGGTGGCTAGCCATGGTGGCTGACATCCGGGACATCGACGGATGCGAGAGGAGCGGCGCAGACCGTGTCGATCGAGTCAAGACGGCGGCGTGCAGGCGGAGCGGGGAGCTCGGATGACTTGGCGACTCGGGCGGTCAAGACGGCGATGACACGTGTCAAGGAGGTTTGGTGGTTTGCCCTCAAAACCATCGGGCGCTGGTTTCGTGGTTTTGGGCCTCAAAACCACGGGCGCTGGTTTCGGCGGTTTGGGCCTCAAAACCCGAGGTGTTCCGGCGGACGGAAGGACGGCACGTGGCGGCATCGGGGAGGTTGCGTGGATGCAAGGCTACCGATGAGGAGGCGCGGTGGCCGTCGGATCGATTATTACCCGTAGTCGACCGAAATAGCCTTAGAGTTACAGTACACGACTCATGTATCTTAGGGTAGTTTAGGCAGAGGGAATATGGGGCTATTTAGTAGAGGCATACCCCTTCATCCTCCCTTGCCTCTCATTTTCACATTTTCTAGCTAGGGTTCCAGACTCCGGTGTGAGAGGTCCACCGATCTTGTATCGAATTCGTTGAGCAAGGGCTAGCTCGAGTAGCCCGTCACATGGTGGCGTTTGGGATGATTGGATCGGTGTTCTTTGTTGATCTTGTGCTGTGATTTTTGTTCATCACTTGTTCTTCCCGAGTTCATCCTCTCCCCCTCTATTCTCTTCGCGATTTCTTCGATTTGGCACCGTTTGATCTCGTTTTTCTTGCCTTGATTCGTGCTAGGACGTGAGAGGATCATTTCCACCGAAGGGTTTGAGCTAATTCCTCACGAGCACGTAGATCGGGCGAGTTTTAGATCGAAGGTGACATTTTGGTGTGTTCTTGGTGTGATCCGCGATTTCTCTTGATTCACTCCGCCAAACTCGAAATTTCTAAGGGGAAATGGTCACCCACATGCCTAGATGCTATGGCTTGATTTTTGTGACCTGAGGTTTCGATTTGATCGAGTTTGAATCGGATTTGGTGAGAATCGCCGCCGCCGGGCCGTGTGCTGTTCGTGCCTTCTTCGCACAGGCGCGAATCGCAAATAAGAAAATCCGGCCCTCGAGCATCGGCCGCCGAGCCCGAGGCCGGGACTCTTGCCACCTCAAGACGCGGACAGTCCGCCCCCGAGCGCGGACCATCCGGGCCTTCGTGTGTGGTAAGTCGGCTCACAAGCGAGAAGCTTTTGTGTTGCAATTTGACCGCTTTGGACAGTCCGGCTCCCCACGCGGACAGTCCGCAAGTCATTTTCCGGAAGTTCAGTTTATCCCGAACATTGGTTTTACGTGGATTTGCTCGCGGGACAGTCCGCCATCTAGCGCGCACTCCGCCTGGGGTAAGTCCAGCAAGAAAGGTTCTAGTTGGTTTTGAGTTTCTCTTGGGATTGTCCGGACCTGCCGAAGCGGAACCGCACTGTGCACGCGGACAGTCCGGGTTCCCAAGTCGGACAGTCCGAGCTCCCGTGTTTTGGTGCTGTTTTTTTCTCTCCCCGCTTGTGTGATCGTTTTGAGTTGGCTTCGGTTGATCCGCTGTGACTCTAGAGCAATCTCTAGGTCATCCACCTTGCATCCAAGGTCGTGATCATACCGTGTGTTGTTCGATTTGCTCGAGGGGTTGTGAGAGCTACACGATCACTAATTCGAAAGAATTTAGTTGAGGCTCCCATTCACCCCCCTCCGGTCGCCTATTTGGTCCTTCAATTGGTATCGAGCAGGTTAAGGGTCATATCCACCTTAATTGGTTCTTGATCCGTAAAAGGCGACATGGAGAGGTTTGGTCACTTTGGTGGCAAGCCTCCGGAGTTCGATGGCACCAACTATCCCTATTGGAAGATCAAGATGCAAGCGCATCTCATGGGGATAGATTGGAGAGTGTGGGAGATTGTCGAGGATGAGAACTACCAAGTGCTAGCCGCCGAGTGGGTGAGGATCAAATAGCCCAACACACAATGCCAACAACCAAGCGAGGAGCGTCTTGTTCTCTAGCCTCAAGGATAGTGAGTTTGAGAGAGTTGCCACTTGTGAAAACCGCTCGTGAGGTGTGGAAGACACTTGAGAGCTACCACGAGGGAACCCCACAAGTCAAGGCCCGCCTATACGAGACCTACAAGAGAGAGTACAACAACCTCATTCAGCTGGATGGCGAGTCCATCGACTCTCTCTTTGCTAGGTTTCGCACGATCCGCAACAAGCTTCGGGCGAACAAGCCGCCGGAGAGGCTTGACGAGCACGAGAAGGCGATGTGGCTCTTGTATGCTCGATCGGAAGGTGTGGGATGTGAAGGTGTCCGCGATCATGGAGTCCGCCAACTACGACACCCTCACACCCGACGAGCTCTACAAAGAAGCTCAAGTCTTCGAGATCGAGGCCCGGATCTAGGCGAAGCTCAAGAACCCCTCTCGCGCCGAACGTTGCACTCGTCTCCGGTAAGGGCGGTTCCGTTCTCCCGCTAACCCATCACGCATTTCTTTCGCCTTGTCTTCCTTGGTGTCCGTGGATGAGGAGCGGATGGAGAGCCTTGGGGATGATGAGCTTGCACAAGTCATCGGGCCGATTCTCGCGGTTCCACAACAACCGCTTGAACCGGTCGGCATGGCGGCCCATCCAAGGGCGGATGCTTCGAAAAGTGGAGATCCGACCACTTCGCCGCCGCATGCCCCAAGAAGAACAAGGACAAGTACTCCGGCGAAGTACTACCCCAACAAGTACGACTCGACAAGCGCAAGGACAAGCGCGAGTACACCTCCGGCAAGCACAAGTCCAAGAAGGGTTTCGACAAGGAGGCGATCAAGAAGAAGTACCTCAAGCATGCCAAGGAGCACAAGCACGCCTTCCTTGCCTCCCTCAGTGACCTCGACAACGACTCTTCGGACGGGCAATCTTCCTCGAGCGACGAGGAGTCCGAGCGCAAGGTCGAGGACAAGCTAAATGGACTTTGCTTCTTCTCCGACTCCAAGCCCGGGGTTTCTGCACCATGGCCCTCGATGGAGCGGTGACCGACAGCGCCAAGCCACACGGCAACGACTCTTCTCCCTCCGAGGTACCTCCTACAATCGAATCTCTCTCTGATGAGGTTGAATCTTTGGGCGATGCGCTTGTGTGTCAAGAGAAGTTGCTTAAGCGTGCCGCTAGGGAGAGAAAGGAGTACAAGGAGAAGTGGGAGATGGTCGTGGACGGAGATAGAGTTGCTTAGGAAGCTTTGTCGATGTCTCGATGAGACGGAGTGTGATGCTTGTGTTGTGCATATGTCTAGCATCATGTCTTTGCAGTCAAGTATTCGGCTTTTGCTAGATGAGCACGTTGATTTGAAGTCTAGGCCGATGTTTGTTGAGTGCGTGCAAGTCTTGTCCCGACTTACGATCCGAGTTGGCGAGAAGGCCGCCAAGCTTGTTGTGCTTGAGAAGGCCAGCTCGATAGCACCGCGTCGGGATGTGCTAAGTGTGAAGCTTTGGAGTTGGAGCTCATGTCTTGTAGGCATAACAAAGGGAGAGTCGAAGAGGAGATCAAGTATCTTCGCCTGTCTTGAGTTGGGTGTCTTGTGGAGAGCCGCAGCTTGGCATGATGATGAGTCGGGTTCAAGAGGGGGGACCGACACATCGGGTTTAGGCTTTTCTATAGGTGGGAAGGGAGAAGTCATTTATGGCAAGGTTGGTCAAGGTAGTGGTTTGAGCTCGAGTGAAAAACCAACAAACACTCCAAAATTGACCAAGATCACTCCACCTAAGCCTACCGAACCCATTGTGCAAGATGGCATCCTCCAAGAGCCCACAAAGACTCCACCTCCCAAACAAGTGTGGCTCCCCAAACCGAACCACCTCAAGAACCCACTTGACTTTTTGCCCAGGATCCCTGAGGAAACCCTTCCTAAGGCTAAGACCACAACAAGAGTGAACCATCCACCCAAGAGAGTGAACCAACCACCACCTAAGAGAGAGGTGAGGTATCACTGTGAGTATTGCTAGAGAGATGGTCACTTGGTTGAGTTTTGCTTTAGGAGGAAGAGGGATGCTAGGCGTCGAGTGGAGTTTGAGAACCGTGACATGTATCACCCACCTCTTGGCATGTATGAGAGGGGTGTGCGGTCGGTTCGGGAGGCGGTTTGCTAGGCCCTGAAGGTAGGAGGCCTCGAGGTTTGGGCCACGGTTTGTGAGACCGTTTGGTGGTCGTGCTCAGCGAGTGGATGTAGATCCTCGCTTTGGGAGTTTTGAGCTTGATAAGAGGAGTGCACCACGTTTTGTTGTGCGTGGTGAGCAGTTTGGTAAGATGGGGCGTGGGATGTTTGTTTTGCCTAATGCTTATTTGGGGCAAGATGGTCAACACTGGTACTCTTCCAAGTTTACTAACCCCGTGTTGTGCCATATGCTCATCCCATGTTCTATCGTTGATACAGCCGGAAGGCCGGAGGACATGTGGCTCATTGACTCCGGCCGTTCTCGACACATGACCGTTAACCCCAAGTGGTTCTCCAGCTCACCCCCATGAAGACGAAAAGAGTACATCACTTTCGGGGGCAAAGAACATGAGGGAAGATTCTATCTCGAGGGTCAATCAGGATCAATGACCACTTTGTACTCAAGGATGTGGCGCTTGTCTCCAACCTTCACTTCAACCTGCTTTCGTCTCTCGGCTCATGGCGGACGGGTATGAGGTACGCTTCAAGGTTGGGTGTTCTCGAGTTTTGGACTCTCACGATGATCTCATTTGCTGGATTGTGCCATTTGGGCAAGTCTTTTGTGCTGATTTTTCTCGAGGCTTTGGCACATCTTGTTGCTTGTTGGCCGGGTCCTCCTCCGATTTGTGGAAGTGGCATAGGAGACTAGGTCACTTGAGCTTCGACCTCCTCGCGAGGTTGAGTTCAATGGATCTGATCCGAGGATTGCCTAAACTCAAATTTGAGAAGGATTTGGTTTGCCACCCCCTGCCGCCACGGGAAGATGGTATCCGCTTCCCACCACCCAATTATCAGATTATGACCTCGAGACCGGAGAGATCCTTCACATGGACACACGCTTGGTCCATCTCGGGTGAGGTCGGTCGGTGGGAAGTGGTATTGTCTAGTGATCGTTGACGATTTTTTGAGATACTCTTGGGTCTTTTTCATGGAGGGCAAGGATGAGGCTTTCGGTTTTGCTCGTGATTTGATTTTGAGATCGAGAACTGAGTTACCGAGAGACCCATTCGAGCGATTCGTAGTGACAATGGCACGTAATTCAAGAACTCTCGCCGAGTCTCTTTGCGCTAACTTGGGTGTCGAGCACCGGTTTTCTAACCCTTATGTTCCGCAGCAGAATGGGATTGTTGAGCGGAAGAACCGAACGCTTGTGGAGATGGCAAGGACCATGCTCGATGAACACAAGACTCCGAGGAAGTATTGGGCCGAGGCAATCAACACGACGTGCCATGTCTTCAACCGCATCTTCTTTCGTGCTTTCACTAAGAAGACATCATATGAGCTGCGGTTTGGAAGATTGCCCAAGGTGAGTCACTTCCGTGTGTTTGGATGCAGGTGCTTCATTCTCAAGCAAGGTAATCTCGACAAGTTTGAGTCTCAGTCAGCTGATGGCATTTTCCTTGGATATGCTTTACACTCACATGCCTACGAGTTTTTAAACCTTGAGACTAACCGCGTTGTAGAGACATGTGAGGTTACCTTCGATGAGATCGTGCCTTGTTCCTCTTCTCGTGTTTGAGTGTGCAGAAAGGAGGAGATGGAGCAGAGCATCTTTGTGGAGGAGGAGCAGAAGACGTTGGGTCGGGGTGATCCCGGCGACTCCACCGCTTGCCCCAGTGACCCCGCGGACGACGACGACGCTCCACGGACCGCACCCTACTACCACTACTACCCGGGTCCCAGAGAGCAGCCCCCTCGTGGCGAGACAAATGCACTTGAGGAGGTTCCCGCTCGGTCGAGGGGAGGCGCCATCTTCACGCCGCGGCGCCTCGGCACATTCAAATACCACCATCCCCCGGAGACCATGATTGGAGGTCTTGACCGGAGGGTAACTCGTTCCAAATCTTATGCCATGTGTCATTTCGCTCATTCTGCATTTGTTTCCTCTCTTGAGCCCAAAGATGTTAAGACTGCATTATCTCGATTCGATTTGGGTCAATGCCATGCATGAGGAGTTGCGTAACTTTGAGAGGAACCAAGTTTGGGTGTTAGTCCCACCTCCTGCCGAGTGTCATCCCATAGGTACTAAGTGGGTGTTCAAAAACAAAACAGTGAGGGATGGTGTGGTGGTGAGAAACAAAGCCGCATTAGTTGCCCGGGGGTTTTGTCGAAAAGAGGGAATAGACTATGAGGAAACCTTCGCTCCTCAGAGCCCGCATAGAAGCTATTAGGATTTTGCTTGCCTTTGCAGCCTCGAAGGCCTTTAAGCTCTTCCAGATGGATGTCAAGAGTGCTTTCCTAAATGGGTTCATAGAGGAGGAGGTGTATGTGAGGCAGCCCCCGGGGTTTGAGCATCCTAAACACCCGCACTATGTGTACAAGTTGTACAAGGCCTTGTGCGGCCTGAAACAAGCCCCCGTGCGCAGGTACGAGAGGTTGAAAGCTTTTCTCTTAGCTAAGGGTTTTGTGATGGGGACCGTAGACAAGACCTTGTTCCTGCTTAGGAAAGGCAA
This sequence comes from Hyparrhenia diplandra, assembly GCA_015847255.1. NCBI lineage: Eukaryota > Viridiplantae > Streptophyta > Magnoliopsida > Poales > Poaceae > Hyparrhenia > Hyparrhenia diplandra. Next base: position 659,119 of record JADLZK010011506.1, on the reverse strand, counting down.
TGACATACTCCTAGTCCGGATATATGTGGATGATATCATCTTTGGTGGCTCTTCACATGCTATGGTATCGAGTTTTGCGAGATTATGAGCGAGGGGAGTTCGAGATGAGCATGATGGGCGAGCTGACCTACTTCCTTGGACTACAAATCAAGCAAACCAAGGGCGGGATCTTCGTACACCAGGGCAAGTACACGAAGGACATCATCCGCAAGTTTCGCATGGGTGAGGCCAAGCCTCTTTCAACGCCCATGTCGACGACGACGGCCGTAGACGAGGACAAGGATGGAGAAGCCGTGGACCAAAGGGAGTGCAGAAGCATGATCGGTTCGGTTCGCTGTACCGACGGCGACCCCCCGACATCCGGTTTGCGGTGTGTGCCATCTGCAAGACGCTTCGATCGTCGCCCAAGCACCTCTCACTTCCGGGCTGTGAAGAGGATCTTCGGTACTTGCGGTTTACCCCCCGACTTTGGCCTATGGTACTCGGCCTCTTCCACCCTCTCCCTGACTGGTTTTTCAGACTCGATTATCTTTGGTGATCGTATGCATAGAAAGTCTACCTCTGGTACCTGTCGGTTTCTTGGCACGTCTCTAGTGTCTTGGTCGTCTCATAAGCGATGCGGTGTCGCTCGGTCGACGGTTGAGGCGAGTATGTTCTTCTTCTTTGCTTGTTGTTCCCAAATAGCGTGGATGGTTGCCACTTTGAGAGACTTTGGCCTGAGCTTTTCTCGTGTACCCTTGTTGTGTGATAGCATGGGAGCTGTGAGCGTAGCCAAAAACCCCCCGTCTTGCACTCCCGGACCAAACACATAGAGGTGAGGTACCATTTCCTGAGAGATCACCAGGAGAAAGGGGACATAGATGTACAAAGATGTGTACACGGAGCAACAGATTGCGGACATTTTCATGAAACCACTAGACCAAGTCCGCTTTGCCCAGCTTCGTGGAGAGTTGGGCGTGTGCTATCCCTTTTGAGGGGTAGCTTTGTAGTTGATGTACAGATTTAGTTCTAGGTTTGTTTTGCTTTTTGTATCATACTTGCATATCATGAGCTTCATCTTTATATTGATTTGAATGAGGTTGTGCTCTTAGTAGTATGAGTATGATAGTGCTTCTAGCTTGAGCTCTTTTTAATCATGTGATGTATGTTATGAGCTGAGCAACCTTTTCGAAATGTGAACTTGATTAATGTATGATGAAATTAAATCTTGGTTCACCTTTGAGCTAGCTTCTATCATGAGTAGGGTGTTGAGAACCTTTGAGCTTTTCTGTGTATGCTTGGTAGCTATGTCTCATGCTTTGATTCATTCACTTGCTTAGATTTTCATGATAATACCATGCTAAAACATGAAGTCTAAAGCTAAAGTGATGAAAAGATCGAGTGGGTCCATTTTGCCACACTTTGAAGTTCGAGACTGCTTTCACTTGCACTCTTGGATGAACTTGGACTTCATTGTGTTTGACCCGCACCATTGTCTTAAGCTAATCATTGCTCACGATAGGCTTGACATGGTTGATTAGTAAGGCAAGGCAAATGTGGATAACCACTCGCATGCTATCTTGTAACTTGTGAACCGCTACAACTCTAAACTAAAATGCACACAAGTTTGTGCAACAATGTCTAGCATGATGTCCGAAACGCCGCTTGGGGTAGTTCACCCGGTTTACATGTTTGAGCACTTAGTTGATCTCCTATCTACTTGTGCTAGGTGCTATGTTTGATGGTGAACCTCCTTTTACAAGATACTGAAATTTGCTCAAATTGCTTTGTGCCATATTTCATATCATCTGATTAGTTTGAGCTCTGGCTAGCACTTGTAGTTTGTTGCTTTTGTACCACTTTGAGCACTCTCTCACTTTCGGTTGAATATAATCTTGAAGCTTTGCATTGTAACATATTGCATTTCATAGCTTGATTAGTGCATGTGCCAATAAGGGGGAGAAAGATCCAAAGACAGTTGATTGCATTTGTCCGGGGGGAGTAGCACTTTGAGCTAGATGTGTTGAGCCTTTGCCTCTGTCTTGAGGGTCTAGCTGTTTGTGTGTGAAAGTATTTGGTTTGGAGCTCGCTAGTGGTGTTGAGTCCGTTCTACCTCTTCTTGAGGACTAGGCGTCTGCTTTAGCTTGGTTGTGTCGAGCCTTTTGCCCATGTCTTTGGGAACCAAGTTTTTGCTCCATGTTGTGCTATCCAAAGGATCTGTCTTAGCTTGTGTCTAGCTTGTGTTCACTTGGATGTGTTTTCTCCTATCTTATTACGTCTTTGTGTTGAATGTTGACAATGCACTCATCAAGGGGGAGATTGCGAAACACATGGTTGATTTAGGTCGCATGTGTTTAGATTTGTGATGTAGTGATTGTCAGCGATCAACATTCTCCTTCTATTTTCATTCATCTTTTATGCTTGGCTATGTTTCACCGGCACACGTGGGAGTGTGTCGAAGACGTATCTCTTGGTTCGTTGTGTGCAGGTGTGGAGCTCGGAGATGGTAGCCGACGGCGCGAGGTGAAGGAGCCAAGGAGGACGTGCCGGGCCGACGGACCGCTGGAGGTGAAGGACGGACGTGAGGCTTGGACCGAGGGACCGGATCGCCGGGTGGCTAGCCATGGTGGCTGACATCCGGGACATCGACGGATGCGAGAGGACGCGGGTGACCGTGTCGATCGAGTCAAGACGGCGAGCGTGCGTGCAGCGCGGGGAGCTCGGATGACTTGGCGACTCGGGCGGTCAAGACGGGCGATGACACGTGTCAAGGAGGTTTGGTGGTTTGCCCTCAAAACCATCGGGCGCTGGTTTCGTGGTTTGGGCCTCAAAACCATGGGCGCTGGTTTTCAGCGGGTTTGGGCCTCAAAACTGAGGTGTTCCTGGCGGACGGAAGGACGGCACGTGGCGGCATCGGGGAGGTTGCGTGGATGCAAGGCTACCGATGAGGAGGCGCGGTGGCCGTCGGATCGATTATTACCCGTAGTCGGCCGAAATAGCCTTAGGGTTACGTGCACGACTCATGTATCTTAGGGGTAGTTTAGGCAAGAGGGAATATGGGGCTATTTAGCGTAGGCATACCCCTTCATCCTCCCTTGCCTCTCATTTTCACATTTTCTAGCTAGGGTTCCGGACTCCGGTGTGAGAGGTCCACCGATCTTGTATCGAATTCGTTGAGCAAGGGCTAGCTCGAGTAGCCCGGCACATGGTGGCGTTTGGGATGATTGGATCGGTGTTCTTTGTTGATCTTGTGCTGTGATTTTTGTTCATCACTTGTTCTTCCCGAGTTCATCCTCTCCCCCCTCTATTCTCTTCGTGATTTCTTCGATTTGGCACCGTTTGATCTCGTTTTTCTTGCCTTGATTCGTGGTAGGACGTGAGAGGATCATTTCCACCGAAGGGTTTGAGCTAATTCCTCACGAGCACGTAGATCGGGCGAGTTTTAGATCGAAGGTGACATTTTGGTGTGTTCTTGGTGTGATCCGCGATTTCTCTTGATTCACTCCGTCAAACTCGAAATTTCCAAGGGGGAAATGGTCACCCACATGCCTAGATGCTATGGCTTGATTTTTGTGACCTGAGGTTTCGATTTGATCGAGTTTGAATCGGATTTGGTGAGAATCGCCGCCCGGCGGCGGTTCTGTTTCGTGCCTTCTCTGCACACAGCGCGGACAGTCCGGCGAAAAGATAAAGGCGGACAATCCGCCCCTCGGGCATCGCCCGCCGAGCCGAGGCCGAGGGACTCTTTGCCACCTCAAAGCCGCGCGGGACAGATCCGGCCCCCGAGCGCGGACAGTCCGGGCCTGGTGTGTGGCAAGTCCAGAACTGCTGCAGAAACTTCTCTGTTTTCCCTTTTGACTGTCGGACAGTCCGGCTCCCACGCGCGGACAGTCCGCAAGTCATTTTCCTGGGAAGTTCAGTTTCTGTCCCGAACTGTTGGTTTTCTGTGGATTTGCCTGCGGACAGTCCGGCCATCTAGCGCGGACAGTCCGCCTCAGGTAAGTCCAGCAGCAACCAGGTTCTGTTGGTTTTCGAGTTTCTCTCTGTCGGACAGTCCGGACCTGCCGAGCGGACAGTCCGCACCTGTGCACGCGGACAGTCCGGGTTCCCAGGTCGGACAGTCCGAGCTCCCAGGTTTTGGTGCTGTTTTTCTTCTCCCGCTTGTGTGATCGTTTTGAGTTGGCTTCGGTTGATCCGCTGTGACTCTAGAGCAATCTCTAGGTCATCCACCTTGCATCCAAGGTCGTGATCATACCGTGTGTTGTTCGATTTGCTCCGAGGGGTTGTGAGAGCTACACGATCACTAATTCGAAAGAATTTAGTTGAGGCTCCCATTCACCCCCCCTCTGGTCGCCTATTCGGTCCTTCAGATTGTGGGATGGTGTTGAAAGATGAAATGTGGCCAGGCTTAGGTGTTACATGTTTGTAACTGTTTCTTGTACAGCAAGTAGATTGTAATCTTTGTTTCCTTCCACTCAGGTTGCCTTATAACTCAAGTTCTAAATGCCAAGATGGGGGCTATTCCCATCCTATATTAACTTGATGCCGTGAGCCCGAGAGGGCATCACATTACCCTTATTCTCCCAGCCAGGATGGCATTTCAACCTCACCGCCACCAAGACCCCAAGCCACGCCCTTTATCCATCCACAACTACTTTGTGCAGCAGCTCTAACAACACCTGCCAGCAGGCCGAGCACCGTCCGCTGGTGTTCCCAACACTCAGTTATTTGCAGTGCAACCAGTAATTCAGTTCATTTAAGCGGTTTTTGCAATAGCGGTGCAAAAGAAATATGAACTAATGGATGAACAACCCAAGAAAAGCATTTCTCAACCAAACTGCATGACCATTGTGTCCATGTTCTCCGGTGTGTATCCTGATGCCTCACAAGCCAAGGTTGCAATTGGCCAATTAGTTGCCACTAAAATGGGTGGGTGTAGCAACAGGTCAAGGATGTTTTAGTAAATGGATCAGCTTATATTTATATGGGCACTGGAGAATGGATCAGCTTATACTCAGTGTAGTTCCTTGTGTCAGAAGCTCAAAATCACACTTCCAGCGAGCAGCTCACACATTAAGAAATACAATAAATTTTGTCCTGACATGCATTATTCCAAGCATGCTGGCTTTATGTATTCTAACAATAAATATGTAGATTTTCGTACAATTGCTGCAGCCAAAATATCATTTTTGTGCTTTGAAATTATGTTGAATACAGTAACATATATATGATACGGTCCCAATCCTGTCTATCAGTTGTCTTCTTCTGAAGGATCTTATGCTCCATGGTTGAATTCAGTAGCAATTGAGTTTATACTTCTAAAACTTTGTAGTTGGCAAACTGCTTCAATTAATATGATTTACAGGTCCAGATATTGACATGTTCTTGGATCAGATTTGATATGATTAACAGCGTCCAATGGAGACAAAAGTCAAGACAAAAGTTGTTGTACTCGACCAAATTCACAATTTTGAGTGTTGTTAGAAGAATAGCGTCAGCTATATGGTTACATGTGTCATGAATGTGAGGATATTTTTGTATCTTTTTATCATATATCACCTGGTTTCATGAGATCATTTTCCGACATTGCCGAAGGTGTTGATCAAGCCGTGGCAATGATATCGTATTCTGGGATAGTGTAATTTTCATCTGTTTCTTTTGCAAAAGTAACTGTAATTGTCATCATTCGCCAATTACCAACTTATGAAGGCATTGGAATAATCCATATGAATTTAAAACAACAAGCCTAAAATTCTGTATTCTGTCGGATTTTCGCTTTTCAGATGACTGAAAACATGACACTCAAAATCAACAACTAGAACAGATGACAAGATGGAACATCAATGAAGAACAGTACTTCGATGCTGACGTGCAGGCGCAGCAAGTATTCAAGCAACAGCAACCACTAGTCTAGAGTTTGCGCACTAGACGTGGGCGAGTTACACAGATTGCAGGAGTCGCTGCAGTGATTTTTTATTTTATTTCAGAAGGAAATTAATAATACCTATAAAATTCTAGGTTATGATAATCGAATTTGTACACATGACCACCAAAGCGACGATGTCTCATGCATCATGGAAGAGTCATGTATCCTCACAAGGGTCAGCGTTTCATTGTCAACCCAGATCTATATGAGGAAATTGCAGCTTTGGAAAATGCTGTTGCTGGGCTTTTCTGAGGAGTAGTTGCCTTGTCAATCTGCAAAGCACGAGCAAGTCATGGTAATGATTGGCTGCTAGAGTTGAGTAGAGCGTTCCGATGCTGGCACATTGTGCTATGGAGATGAGGACAATAGGAAGAAGGTGCATGAGGGGAATAGTGTCCCATTCCATGCCATGCTTGATCCATGCTAATCCCTGGTCTACCAAAAGACAAACTAGGTAAGGATAATCCCAATGCCTCTCAAGCCTGGATTTATGTTTGACGACTAGCTATTCCTCCAGACACAGTTGAACCTAGAATACCACTCATGGTTGAGTGTCTGTCGTCTGCTCTATTTTCCAAGAGCAAATGATCTGTCTTTATAGCACCAATGTGTCGCCCTTCTTCAATTCTTTATTCACATTTCAACTACAGAGTAGTGATCAGTATATATCCACCGGTCATGCAGTACTAGTGCAACAATGCATTGTTATGATCTGGCATGCATGAGGTGCATCGTGGACAAAGACATCTATAAATCTCACCTCAATATAAGAGGAAGGCCGCCAGTGGGTACAAGGCTATGCTATTTCTGTAGCCATTGGTAAATCATCGTAGTCGTATATTACCGTCCTTTTCCATTGAAAAATGTATGAGTTTATTATTCAGAAGAAAAATAACAGGAAAATTATTTATACCAGAGAACTAAGCCGACAAAAATGATGGATGTGAAACTTTATATCTGTTTGGAATTTGTCACTACCTCAAAGATAGTGAAGAAAATGTACAAACCAGATTTTATCTCAATATACAACCGATAAAATAATCTTCTCCTATTGGCACAAAGATCGTGAAGAAAAGTTCTGGCAATTAGCAACAAATCGCACTGCTTGCCTGCTGTGTAAAACGTGAAAATTAGCAGGGTTCTGGTTCATTACTCAACCTGTCGTGAAAAATTGCAGTCATCTCAGTGTAATATAAAGACTAATGATGAATTGATGAGCCAATCTTGTTTGAAACAGTCAGCTAGAGAATCTGCTAAATAATCATCAACACAGAAAGGCACTATAATATATATTTATACAAATAAAGCCTGTTATTATTGTGGATAATATGACATTAATTGGAGATTTGTAACATCTGACAGCATCTATTTGAAGTGTTACTGTAGATATGGATATATACATATACCGAAACTACAATCATTACCTTACTAGTGGTATGACGCTACTAGCAATTTACTCTGGAAGCACTGGGTTTTAAGAAAATGGAATGACATATCCCGAATCTGCATGATGGGGTCCACAGTGCCACTTTTCAAAATAATCCGATATAGTAATAAAATTGATACTCCAAAATATTACATAAAAGTCCAGCCGTTAAGCATTCTGTGAAATCATATTAACAAAGATTAGTTCAGATATGTTGCTCCATCTAATCGTGAACCACTTTGTAAAATGTTGTATCAAACTATTTAAACTACACCAAACCTCCATGAAGGGCCGACCCCTTCTGCTTCTTGCAAGAGTCAGCTAGCTCGCAGTCATTGGTGGTCATGAGTGGTAAGCAGCCATGATTAACCATGGAGATTTGGTCACTGGTATAAATTCGACCAATGCCACTCAAGTTAAGGGCTCCTGTCTATCAGAATTTCATTCTTCGGGAGGAGGCTCTATCCTGTTCTGTCTCATATTAAGTGTTTTCTTTTCGAAACCAGGACATTGCCCGTTTTGCATTAATAGAAGTGGGATAGTTTAATTACATCCTAGACATAGAACTGGCGAGATGCCGGGTATACTAGGCGACTGTCTCATATTAAGTGTTATTCGCCTGTATCCCTCGTAGGCTTGATGCTCAATTTTCCTGATGGCACCTAATCCTGAACAGTAATTCAGTCATTGTCTCGGCTAGTCAGGCCATGTGGCAAGAAATATACAAATTCTCCTACAAATTCGGCTAGTCAGGCTTGTTGTGATGCAGGGAAACGCAGTATGTAGGCGGAGTATAAATAGCCAGAGGACTTTGGCATGCAGTTAATAGAGCAATGCACACTAGTACCCAAAATCCTTTTGTGGCGGGCGTTTTTACCTTTTGCGTGGCGGGCATAGCTGCCCGTCACTAACGAAAGGTCACGGTTAATTGTGACCTTTTGCGTGGCGTGGCGGGCCGCATAAGAATCAAGCCGTGGCGGGCAACATAACGCCCGCCACGGTTCAGTTTATTATGCGTGGCGGGCGGGTTATGTTGCCCGCCACCGCTTGAATTTTATTTTTAAAAAAATAAAATACCATATATATATATATATATATATATATATATATATATATATATATATACATCTATCAATCCATACACACATATATATAAGAAAGACAGATACTCTAATATATATCATATATACATATATATACATCGATTCATATATACAAGTTTCACCGATCGATCGATCCATTTGTTCATATCCAACATGTACTAGTTAATTACAACATCTATACAAAAACTGCGAGCTATATGTTGATTGGATGAAGATAGTCCTTAAGACCTAGCTCTTCCCATCTCCTTAGCGGCGCAAACTCGAAACAGCCCCAGCTCATCCGTCCACATTGAAGTACGGCTGCCCTTCATGAATTACCATGTCTAGAATGAACTTGCGGATGTATGCGCTCTCGGCGCCGTAACCGCATCTCGTCGGTTGCCTTTTGTAGTACCCCTTTCCACTTTGGTTCCTTGAGTCTTTGAGCTGTCGGTAGCTGGATTTGTACCTTTTGCGTGCCCCGAGGTACTCCGCAGCACGAAGAATCTACACAAGTTTGATCCGTATGGTTGTTTGAGGCACCGCACACAATAAACCCCGTGTTGTTATTAGTAATATCGAAGCTATAACTAGGTAGTCGTTTCTAAGAAAAACTATGTTTCATTTACGTCATCGGGAAATCTCGCCTTGATTTTGAGTGTATCTCCATTGCGCTACTTACACTTCTAGGATCGTCGATCCCATCAGCAGTTCGGATCCTTCAAGTAGTGCTTGTAAGCGCTGCATCGAAATGCACTATATTGTCAACGATATATGATATTCGACTCTAGTAACTCGAATAAGGAGTTCATCGATCACTTACAATCTCAAGATTTTTTTCGAATTGTCGGTAGCCGTCGCGGGGGTTTGATGAGCCTTGTAGTGAGTCAAAGACAACGGCCCTCCGTCCCGAGGAAAGATCATGAAACAGATCCAATGTCCTACGAGCCCCATTCCGTATTGGTAAGGCGCCGAATACATCGATACCCATTTTCCTTGACCTTTTTCATCGCTGATATGATGTACTCTGCTACCTCCAACTTCTTAACTCTTTCGCTTACGATCCCGGATCTTACGTCTTTCCTCCTCGTCCGTCAAGTTCACCAGGTCTAGATGGTCTGCTCTTAGCTTATAACCGATGACCTGTCTCTCACAGATGTGCCATGGAGAGAGGTAAAGAATACCATTCTTTAACTTGTGGCCTGCATCGGCGCTCAACCTACAAGGACATGTGGCTGTGGCATAGGTACCTTTGAAACAAAGAATCTATATACGGATGCAAGGGACATGTGCAAGTAAAATTGCGCTTACATCGTAAACAAGGAACGTAAGAACTGAGATTGGTGTGGTAGTGGAAGCACTCCTGTCGACGAAGTAGTCTCGACATGTCGTCGAATGTAACCAAGAACTAGAGATTGGTGTGGTAGTGGAAGCACTCCTTAGGAAGAAGGACACTGAAGTTATGCATTCCACGCTTTGCGCACTCTATGTACCACGCATGGAACTTCCGAGTCTCCCAGTCCTCGGCATCGATGAGTTGGGCCTTTGGGATCATGAACTTCCCAAACTCGAACGAGCCGGGGCATTTGTCCGAGACAAACCCGACATAAGGTGGGGATTTTGGCCTGCAAAAGCGACGGTACAAATGTTAGCTACGGTAGCAAAAAGAAGTAGCTAATAACATAGTACAACTCGTTGTTTCAGCGGGGCATACCTTTCGGATCGAACATCTATTACTGGGGGCCTCTTGGGTTTAGGGTACTTGTCGGCTACGACCTCCTCTTCATCGAATGTGGGCTTCTTCGGTGGTAGAGGGCATTTGCTAGGTCCAGGCTCCTTTACGCTTCCCGACGCTTGAGGTGTTGTCCATTGGAGGCCTTGAGTGTAGATGGGTGTCTCGTTCCCTATTCTCTCCTCGGGACACGGCAACGCGTTTTCTCCGATTGCTTCCTCGTATATCGGCTGCCCCTCATGTGCCGGCTCACGAGGTGTCGGCTCCTTAGGCTCCTTAGGTGCTGGCTCCTTAGGTGCCGCCTCCTCCTAGGCTCCTCAGTGCCGGCTCCTTCGGTGTCGGCTCCTTAGGCTCGTCTTGTGCTTGGGTCCTTAGCGGGGGGTACTGGGAACCATGAGGAGGGTCATTGCCTCACATCGTCCCCACCATCTTCATCATCATCGGAAGAGTCACCATAGGGGTCCGTGGCGTACTCGGGTCCGTCTTTGTCTTCTTTGGTGTACCGGAAGGTGAAGTCAATTTCGACATCTTCGAAGACAATGTCCACCTTAGGCCACAAGACGATGCGTTGTAACACGGCCGTTCCTAGAGTCTTGACATCGTTATGACCGGGATAGTCCAGCTCTCGGTCTTCATGTTGCGCGCCACGTACCCAATGTTGACTTCAAAGACATTCGGAGGATCTCGTGCGCCGTACTCGGCTTCCTCTTGCCCAACCCCGACGTGGTATCAACATTACGCCCGCGGTCTCTTCGGTTATATCATCCACCGGTCCTGTCGGTCAACAGCCAGAGGTGCTCGCTGGCGGGTTTCTTTGGGGTGGGTACCGGCATACCGGCGTTGCGGAACATCCGGACTTCGACCATCCGGGGGTCGTTGCTCGTGAGGGCCTATTTGATGGACTGGGTGATCATTTCTTTGCAAGGCCTCATCACGACCTTCTTGTCTCGGACCCTCCGTGTACATCTCGCCTCGTGTGATGCGAGGCGAAGATCATCGACTACCATGAGCCCACTGTCGCCCAACTTTTCGTGGAGCTCATGCCACGGATCTTGCCGCGATGCTCGGGGTTTCCCCGGCGGCGTCGGCGCATCATGTCCCCGACGAATCTCGAGGGTCCCGCCTGTTCTTAGCCGCATGGCCTCTATGACCTTCTTCTTCGACCTCCTTCATCCGGGCTTGGGCCTCTGGCTTCTTGGGCTTGTGGCCGTGAGGAAGTCCCGGGTCCTTTCATCACAGCCCTCGTATGGATCCGGCTCCCCCGGCTTCCTGTCTTCTCCTTTCTTCCGCCCGCCATGCCGAAGCTTGAGTCCGGCGTACCCAATCTTGCCCATGTAGTGGGGCGGTTTGTTCCGTTGGCTAGCTCGAGAACTTCTCGCTCTTCGCCTTTGCTTCGGGCGTGTTTAGCCTTTTGCGAGAACTCTTCCCATACTTCTTCGAGATCATGGTGTACTTGGTGAAGGGTAGGCGTCCTTTCTTCGAAAGTCTACGTTGAGCCTATACTTCCGCCTCCGGAAGCTTCTTCCCGCGAGGGCGTATACATGCTTGCTCCACCTTTTTCATATCGGCGCTGGCGGATACCGGAACCATTTCGAAATCTCGCCCCACACCCGGAACTTGTCGGTGTCGGGGACGGCTTTCCGGTCTTCGATTAGAATGGAGACCTTATCTTTCACGAAACACGACACTTGAGTGCTGTACTTCGTGACAGCTTCGGGAGGCAGCAGTGGCTCGCCCTGCGGCCCCAACTCTTGAATGATAAGGACCTCATCGATCTTCTTGTGCCTCCCATGGTCTCCCCTTCTCCGCTTCGCTTGTCTCCCTTTGCTTTGCCTCGAAGAGGTGGCCGTGGGACGAAGGGGGGGGTTGTTGCTCTGAGCTGCTTGTGGAGGGAGCGGTGGCGGCTCGTTCACTGACTTCCTTAACCCGACGCCTTCTTGCTTCGTGCTTCGTCCTTTGAAAGACCATGGGAGGCATTCCTCCTGCATGCGTTTCCTTCTACCCTTACACGGGCTATACGACGCTCCGCTTGGGAACTAGGAAGTACTAGAGCCGCTGCCGGAGCTAAGCGACTCCCATTCCGCTTCGGTCCAGAAATGAGCATGGTGAGCAAAAACGTACCTGCCCTTTTGACAAAGATGTGGAGGTAGATTGTACATGGTGAGGACGACCGGCCATGTGCTGTGTGTGCTGCTCAGGTCACCGAATGGGTTCATTCCGTCGGTACTCAATGCGAACCGAACGTTCCTGGGCTCCTCTGCAAAGTCAGGGTAGGTGGCGTCGAAGTCTTGCCACTGCTTAGCATCCGAAGGGTGCCGTAACTTCCGTCATCCTTTACACGATCGCTAGATGCATGCTAGGTCATGTGCTTAGCATCCTCGGGGTTCCCATAGAGAGCCCATGAGCGTCGCTGACCGGAAGGTACCACATTGACAGCTTGGGCGTTTCCTCTGCGTGTAACCTTCCTCTTCCTCGTCTGCGTTGACATGATCTTCTTTGCGGCCGCACTAGTTTTCTTCGCCCCCTTCTTCTTTTTTTCGCCCGTCCCCGCTTCCTCATTGAGCTCATCGTCCCACGCGACATCCGGCATTCCGCTTATCGACTAGCGCCCGCAGTCGCGGACAACTGGTCAAATTCTCGTCTTGATCGACGCCCGATATAGGATACAGTGGTTGGGGCAGGCATCAAACTTCTTCACTTTCATCGCCACTGGCCGGATCAACTTCTTAGCACGATACGTACTAGCAGGAACCTTGTTAGGCGTTGGATACGTGGAGGCCAGGTAACTTACGAGCTCATTGAAGCTAGTGTCGGACCAGCCATGACAAGACTTCAACATCGGCAAATTCAGGTTAAAACTTCAGCCGCAACTCTCCTGGACTGTCTTTGTAAAGCGGATCAATTGTTGCTGCTTCATCTGTTTGAAGTTCTCCAACCATCTCGGGCACCCAAACGTAATGTCGTCCTCATCGAGTCGAGTTGACCAAATCTTCAAAAACCCGGACATCCTCAAAAGGCTGCGTCATAGGATTCTCCGCTCGCCGTCCCCTCCACCACCACCACCGCCATCGCCGTCATCGCCGGCGTCGGCCGTGCTTTCGAACAAATCGATGGAATTGGACCGGCTAGTGCACTTTTCTCGTACCGGATCGGCCGGGACCGCTTGGTACCGGGATAGACGTGGTGGATCGAAGGGGGTGGAACTTCTTCGCCATGACAAGTCCGACCAAATAGTCACTAACGAAGCCATGCATGATTAGATGAGATCGCACCACGATGTCGAGAACGCTTTCAGATTCTTGCATTTTGCGCACGGACGGATAATCGCTCGTTGAATTATCTCGCTATGTCGCCGCTCGAGCAACAAACTTCTTCACCTCATCATAGTATTCGCTCATCAACCCTCTTCATCTCATACATCCAAAGGGGCTCGGTGCCTCTCCATCCCGATCCCTCGCTCTTCCAAAAACCTTAGTGCCGTTACATAGTACTCAAACCAAAAAAAAAAAAGAGAAGAAGTCCCACCATAGATCTAGATCTAGAGAAAGGCAGCTTTCTCTCTCCTCATGGATCTAGATTTAGAGAGGGATGAAAAAGAGGGAAAGAAAGATCAAAAGAGGCATTTACCGACCAATTAGTGTCTTCTTCTCCCCAAATCAAAGCCAAAAGACCCAAATCAAAGTTTTTGTCAAAACCTCCCCCCCCCCCCCGTAAGTTGGAAGAGGAAGATCCGTGGAGGAAGAAGAAGGGGCGGCCGCCCAGATTTTATAGGCCTCGGCCTTTTGCGTGGTGGGCGCCCTAATTTGCCCGCCACGCAAAAGCGGGGCCGTGGCGGGCGCCTGCAACGCGCCCGCCACGCTTAATATATTTGCGTGGCGGGCGCGTTGCAGGCGCCCGCCACGGTTAAGATCATCTTTGCGTGGCGGGCGCGTTAAGGCGCCCGCCACGTAAAAGCGCGACCCCGAAGGACGAGCGGGGGCGGATCATTTCCATGGCGGGTGCAAATTGTGCCCGCCACGGAAAAGATATGGCCCCTGATCGCAAAATCGAATCGTTACTAGTGGCAATAAATTTGGTAGTGCAGGGAACAAAAACATGTAGCCATAATTTCCAAGGAGCTCACAGGTTATGATGTTATTTAAGTCATGTAGGAACCAAAGGTTGTACGACTACTGAACAAACTTCCATTTTTCTATTAGATAAGAGTCCCCTAAACCTCCTTTTAATACTTAGTACTTAGTTTTTAGAAAGATGGAAAAAAATATTCTCCAACAACTCCTAATGCAGTCTCCTACTACTTTAGGTGTTGGGAAAATTACCCTCATCCGCGTATGTTTATGCGCAGCAAACGCGCGCATATCCTTGCACTCTCGCTCGGTTTCCTTGGCCTCCTCTGTTCGTGTTCCAAGTCTTGGTCACTGGTAGCATCAGCAGCCAGTTGCCGTCGTACACGGAGTCCAGGCAGATCTTGCTCTGCATCTCGGGGACGATCACCACGTGCGAGGTCAGGTCAAGCAGGTCGACTACAGTCATGGCCGTGACCTCCCCACGAAGCTGGACAGTAGCAATGATTTTATTGTTGTTCTCCATGGGCAGCTGCTTGATAGAATCAATAAGTCATTTCCTTTTCTTATTAATTCTGCATGAAAAAAATCAATTTCCACTCAGGACTCCTAGTATGGGGAACTTATAATGGTCAGCTACTCGGCTTTACCTCTATGGCTGGGCCGACATCAAGGAAGGAAGTGGCGCCATCGTCGTAGGCTTGCACGACACGAGGAATTTTAGAAGTGAAATTTTAGAAACTATTGGAGATGAGCTTATTTTTTCTCCTAATAACTTTTTAAGAGTTGGAAAACATGCAGTTTTTAGGAGAAATTTTGAAGGAACTCTTTGGAGATGCTCTGCTAGAGATGTTGGGCCCTGAAACCAGGGGCCCTTCATATGAATATAGAAGAATCATATCTCAGAAAATGAAATAATAAACTATTAATTCACTAAAACGGTATCAAAAGCAATATTTCTATGAAATAATTTTAAATTTCATTAGTAATTGAAACTAGGTCGCAAAAATTAACAAAGGCAATGTAACATCTGTCCACGTTGAACCACAATGGCACAGCCAAAATCTACACGCAATACCTCTCCAAGCTGCCTGTCCTTGACATAACTGGATCCGCTCAGCCAGAGGAACCCATGTAACATCTGTCGCATTCCGCGCCTTGATTCACACGAATCATTGGTCTGCCCAGGACATATAAGGCACGTATAGTCCCAATGTCTCTCATGCCTGGATTTATACTTGAAAACTAGCTATCGCTCAGGACAAAGTACGACCTAAGAACACTACTCATGCATGTGTGTGTATCCTCTCTTTTACTTTCCAATCACAGCTGCTCTTCATTTTTATAGGTCCAGTGTGGTAGCCCTTCTTCAATTCTTTATTCACCTTGCAGCTAGAGAGTAGGGACCACCCATGTCATGCTGTTCCAGACCAGCACTAGTGCAATAAGGTGCATCCGTGCATCAACACTTCCATATAAAAATCTCACCTCATTTAGAACAAGGCTCAGCTAGTTTTAAAGTCTTTTTTTCTGTGGCAAAAAATGGGTAAAAGCTGTAAATTCATTATTCAGCAAAAAAATAAACAAGAAACATATATTAGAAATAAAGCAGAGAACTAACACGAGAAAAATGATAGCTACGAAGCTTGATCTTATTTATCAAATTATTATTGCTGCCTCTTGCTTGACCATGCTGGTAAATTGATGAAAGAAGACCAGGCGTAGAAGAACCTACTCATATAAAAGCATAAAAAGAAAAGAAATTAACAACAACATATATAGAAATTTGGTTCTAACCTGGTCCAGATTTTAGTTTCTCTACAAAATACCATACATGTGGTAATGTATACAGTGCATAATACTCCATAGAAATTTTTGTCCTGGCCATTTGGAACCAAGCTTTGTATAGTTTCATGCCCTCTGGTCCCTCTGGCCTACCAGCCCATCCTCACAAACAATTGTATGGTAATTAAAGTTGATACAATTAAAGAACATAACTACTACTATTGGTTGTTATGAGATTTTTAAGGATTGTTAATATGGAACCTCTAGTGACAGCCTCTGGTTTGTAATATTTGACATATATAAGATTTTATACCATCCACAAGATTCCTCTTTGTGTTCAATATTTATTTAGTTGAAATATAGCCCTTATCATGATTCATTTCTATAACACGATGGATGTATATTTTGCATTCAAACATCAGATCTTTTAGTTGTTGTGACAGCGAGACGTCAACTCTTTGCCTGCTTCTCAAGGGCAATATTGAGGAAGCGCCGGGCCTCCCTAAGTGTCAGCAGCTTCCCGTCCCCGGCGACCACCAAGAAGAACAAGATGAAGACGCCAACGCGTCCATGGGCCAGGACATCAGGATGAGGCCCAATCCCCGGGTCACGGGTCCCGAATGGCTGAAGGCGTAGGAATGGTATAAGTAGAGCGCTCCTGCATGAGCCAAGGGTATCGAAGAAATTGTAACTGAGTTTGAATTCGCTGTTAGGCTTTCCTCTGCAGTATACATCGTAGTTCCTCCCCTTTCTTCCTCTTCCTTCCCCAATCCGATTGTATCTCACAATTCATATCAGACTAGCCCCATCCTGGATCCCTTCCCTTCCCCACACCAACACTACACCCGATTTCAGCGCAGTTTAGGCGCCATGGATCCTAACATCAAGTTGGTTCTCGACGAGCTCGCCAAGCTGAACACCAAGTTCGACGAGCAGAGCCAGCGATTCGACGACTTGGAGCGGGTCCATACCGAGTCTTGGCGGCCGCTACCGACCGCCGCCTCACGGCGCTTCGAGACTGCCCGTAACACCGTCGGCGACCTGAGCCGCCGGCGTCGATGACCTGGAGGCTCCATCGGCCGATCCGCTGCGGCTGGAGGTCACCAGCGCTTTGGCGTCGATGGAGACGGATTACGCCAACCGTGGCATCTACTACACCAATCGCCTGGCGGAGATCCAGGCTTCCGCGACGGCATCCGCCTCTTAGCTTCGCGATCCGCGAGTCGACGACTTCGCTCAGACCGTGGCCGACTTCAACACTTGGAAGCCCACCGTCGCCGACCTCCTCTACGACGTGTGTCGCGCGGTCAATGTGCTGGAGCACAACCAAGCCGCCCTGGTGTTCGGCGCTTTGCGCTTCCCTCGGCGACATCTACGCTTCTACCCGGGCGGCTGCGCGCGCACCGCCCGCTCCCGTCGACCAGCCCCATGGGCACCATGAGCGGGGATCAGGGGTTGTTACAACCTAGATCCCCGAGTCAACAGCTGGTATGACTCAATCCCCCTCCATGGCTTCGATTCCTGCCAGTTCGTCGTGTTCCTCGTTTGCATTCAGTCCTCCGTTCACTTGTCCACAACCTCCCCAGTTGGTCTTAAGGTCCAGCGTGTCTCACCCTGATGGCACCAGGCCAGTGCCATGTTGTGGCTACTTTTGTTAGTGATGTAGTAGTTGATGTCATGCCAAATGCTACGTGCATGAGTGCGTGCACTGCTTGCTGTCGACACTCCATCTCGTCCAGCTTCAGCTCAAATTAGAAGCGCTCAGCCTTGAAGTCTATCCAGCAGGCCTTAATATAATTATTCGAATGGATTATGGTCCTTGTCTGATCAATGTGCCAACATCAATAACATTAATGTTTATAGAACCCTGGTTCATGAGTTCCCTGACATACAAAATCAGGAGTCTTGTGTGTCTAATTGTCACTCAATTTCATCAGGCTTATTGCCTTCATACAAAATTAGAGGAGGCCAGTTGCCACGTGGTCAACACTGCTAGCGGATGTCGTCTGAGGGAACTTCACAATGAGCAGACGTAGCCCTTGACACTCCCGAAACCTTTGAGGAACTATCCAGATTCTTCAAGACGTGGCGGATATGCCTGCTGGGGCCTCTATTGCCGAGCTCTTGCCTTAGTTGAAAGGCCCGCAAACAAGAAGGACAAACAATCCCGACCCCTCCTAACCCTATTTCTTTCATGTTTCTATCTATTGCTAGTTTGCTCTTTTCCAAGGCATATTGGTTCTTCCATTTTATAGCTCTAGCATGTGTTTCTCCGAACAGTCTTCCAGTCTGTATTTATAAGAGCAAACTAGCAAGGCCTGTATATGTTTCCTGCAGACGATAGTATATATAGTTGGCAAAAAGAAAACACTATAATGCAAAATCACAGAGCATTTGTTAGTACAATATTGCCTGCAAAAACACTATAGTTACCGTCCGCTAGTCTATAACCAAGACAACATGATTAGATAGTGATTATTACCGTCCATGCCCTGTTTTATTGTTACCCAGCTGCGTACCCCCTTGTTCATTTCATTTATGAATTCATGAGCCAACTAATGCCTCTGACCGAAGCACCATGTTCCTAGCTGTACTCCCAATGTTGTACCTTGCCGTCATGGGTTTTGTTTTTACGTAAACTGCATAGGGAATATTGATACCGGCACTCATTGATCCACCTCTCAAAATTCACCATATTTCTAGGTGCAAGTCTATAATACGGACCACAGTTAGTAGTGTCTATTTCTACCAGTGCCTTTATATTTCCATATGCTTAGAGGCAGCAGGTAGTTAACTTTAATTTCTAGGGCGGTCACAGGGACGAACTGCTTATTTTTAGGTTAAAATTAATTGCTAGCTACCTAATTTTTAATCTAACCTATGCAAAAATTTTTGTTGCTAACTATCTAACTAGTTGTTAACTGACTAACTTGCTAGCCGTAGCTAATTTGGTTAATTTTAGCCCTAGCTAATAACTGGCCTTATCCGATGAAGCAGGTAACTCGCTGAGATATCAAGCATAGCTACTTACCAACTTCTTTGGATGAATGGATACGCGCTAGTCACTGATTTCCTATCCAATGAAGCAGGTAACTTATATTGACAACACTGAACAGGTGAGGTCATGCTGTGCGTCTATAAAACGGGAGTGCTTCTAACCTTTATTTCTGGAAAAATAGAATAGCTAGTCAGTGGTGAGTATACATGAAAATTCAGGAATAGGCTTGAGAAGCGTCAGGATTACCTATCCTACCACATGGACCAGTGAAACTGAAGGAATGTGGTAGCGTTGAGCTTTTCAATGTTCATGACTAGTACATGGGATCCAAGGGTTCTTCTGTGAGAATAGGGTTGTCACTGTAAGTGGCGGCATGTCCTGCAAAAAGCTTGGCATCTTTGTTTGTGCGATTGACCATCCGTGAAAAGTCGGACTCTTGCTGCTTCGTTATGGTACTGATCATGCCTGATTAAGCTTTTGTCTTGACTCGAACCTCCATGTAGCAAATGTGGAATCAGGTGTGTGGTCCTGAGTCTCGTTCTTCTTTCATCTCATTTCTATATGCATGTAATAATAGTTCCATCAATAATTAGCCTTGAGGCTAAGCCTTAGGACTACTTTCAGATTTGATGCAACGTCAGGAGGTGTGAAACATTGAGAATGCAAGTGAGATTGCCCTATACTGCTATAGAAACTTTAATCATGACCCGGCTTTCACCAATGGTCACAAGACAATTGGCGGTGCTACATATCATGTCAGCTGATGGCATAGCGCCCCTTCCGGTCGACCATCAACTGGCGGTGATTAATGTTTTCACCACCGCCTGGTGTATGATCTTGCGCTGAACACAACCAGGCTTAACCGGCAGTGATTACTGTTTTCTCTGCCTGCTAAATATCAGGTGCACCAGTGTATAGGTTATTTGACGCGTTTACAAGCCTATGTATGTGTGGAGACTGGAGAGTAGAAAATTGGACCCAAAACTGCACGTTCTGCCCCACATGGATTTCTAAGAAGCAATTGACACAGAGAAGATGTTGGTGTGTGGCAACAGTTCTATAGGGCCGTCCAAACTGGTGAAGCTGCAAAACAAATCGTCACAGAGAATGTGGTTGCGTTTAAGTTTCCTTTGTTTCCCTCTTTCAATGCCCTCCTATGAACAAGGACAGAAAATCCTGACTAATCCTAACCGAATTTCATTGTTTCTATCAACCCTGCACAATGATGCCATCAATTCTCAAGAGCACCATGTTTGTATAGCGGATCTTATTATTAGCTAGGATTACAAATTCCCAAGTTTTTAATTTGAATTTTAGTAAGTTGTAAAAGTTCACAACTTTGTATGAAGTTTCTAGTTCAAACATCTGAACTGCTGTTTGGCTGCCCAAATAGTACACAGAACATATTATGACAAGTGTTAAAAAGAATAGAATTCCCATTACTGACCAAATAGTTAGCATGCATCATGATTAATTGTCACTAGCTCAGGCTGGATATACGTCTAGAGTATTGTTTTGCTAAATCTTGGTATATCCATATGTGCAGTCTTGTAATGCGAAAGTGAGCATGGATATTGTCAACAATATATGTGTTCTAAATACTACCTTAAAAACATTGGGGCTACTAATACAGAATAGTCAATCCCTACTGAAACCATCAGTCAGTTGTTTTGAACGGCCAGTTACTATATGCCATTGCCGGTTCATGGCTTCAACCGACACTGACGTCTGTCTGTGATATGTGAGCTTTCACTGCAAGGTATTGGTACCAACAGATAGAGATAGTATCTCTTCATGTCATTAGTAAGGCTGACACATATGCCTACAATTAATTAGGTTTGTTGATACAAAAGCCTACTACGAATTACTTCAATGTATACACAAGCCTACAATTCATGTGTGTTTCTTTGGTGTGGGAATGAACTCCGAGCACGACTGTGTCATCAGGGCTGTGTATGCCAAAGCCCACCGAGTTTATATTGACGGCCAGTTGCTACATGTACATACAGGTACATCTCTAGTGATTGAGATAGTCATATTGCATTACAGTTGCAAATTAGTCCCCAGGTTGCAGGCTCTACTACAGAGGGCGCTTGAGGAGCACTTTACATGGAGCCTATTTCGCCTTTTTCTTTAGTTCTTCTCTAGTTGGGCCTCATCCATGCTCAGGAAACCTTGGAGCAGCAATCCCAAAATCTCATTGGGACATATGTGCTAGCTAGGTCTCGACTATGTTTTAGCTCTTCCTGTTCTTGAAAGCGCTCATAGCAAGGGGCAATAATCCTGATTCCTCCTAAGCCTGTTTCTTTCACTGTTTCCCAATGTTTGGCATGTGGTGTGCTTCTTTTTTCAGGCATGCTGTTTTGTAGTACCACATCATATATAACTCAAGTTTGAGTTTCTCCAATGCGACTTCAATTTTGCAAGCAAGAACCAGCCATATATATAGGCAGACGACAGAACTACATGTATCTCAATTTTGAGTATCTCCAATGCAACTTCTATTTTACAAGCTAGAATTGGCCATATATATGGGTAGACCACAAACTGCATGTATTAGAGTGCATATACAGAAGGACCACACTCCAGTTTGAAAAAAAGAATGCTGCGTAGCAAAAAAATACTAATTGGAGGGCTACATTGAAATTTCATATTTCAGTAAGATCTACAACATTGTTGTTCAAACTATTTTAATTTCCATCTGTTTCATTAACCCAGTAGTAGAGAAGAAACTGTTGTAGAAGAGCTGAAATGCATCCACAATTAGCATTGAACGGCATTGGGTAAATGATTTGGATGGAGGCGGCATAAAGTCAAATTAGTGTTTGTTTATTTGTGATGACACCACTTTGCAGCTTTTGATGTGCTTAATCATGCTCCCTGTTCGTTCTCATGCTACCTGCTCGTTCCCAATAGATTCATGGAAGATTTTCCTGCTTGGGGAAGTGATCTGTAATCTTGAGTACAAAAAAACCGACAAGTTCTTTCTTCAATACCAGTGGTAACTTATACGAAGCTAAAAATCATTTGTTTCTCCTTCGCCCTCTTGATACAATTTTACAAAACTAAACTAACTATTAGCTAAATGTTCATTTTGACTGGTCTGAATAAGTGAATCAAGTGCAAATTTCTCGAAATCTCTGAGATTTGCCAATTTCGCCTAGATCCAAAAACTTGTTAGCATAGATGTGGACAGATCTCTCCTAACATGCTTGGATTGGTGTGTTCCTCACAGCACAACATATGGTTGTATAATGTTTCTACCTCATCCTCTACTCTGGTTCTCTTATCTGGACCGTTTTGGGAAGACAACTTTCTGGCATTCTATTTGAAGCTGTATGGCACCAGTGGTACTAGAAAAATGTCCCAATGCCTCAGAAGACTATCTACGTATTCACCATGACCATTGCCATATATGATTTATGTAATGGCTGTGATCAGAGACACCTGTCTTTCATGGTATCTTCTTTTACTGGAGCAACTACCTATTTATTTGTGTATGGACGCTCAGGCGGTTTTTACCATTGTAACATGATTGTCAATTGTATATAAAGAAACTGTAGCCAGAAGCCAAGCGCATCAGATATATGTTTTGCCTTGGCTGCTCAGAAGAAAGAGAGACATGACATTAGTTGTTGGTTTTGAGATGCAGGAAACAAAACATGACAATGCAGGAAACAAAGCATGACACATGTTCAATCCACACGAAACATTAGTTGTTGGTTTTGAGAAAATGAACTCTGGATGGGACACAGATACACAATTCGAGATGCATGGAGTTCCTTTTCAAATTTTAAAAAACAGTATATGCACACTCGTTGGATACTTTGCTACTTTATCTCTTGGTAATGTACTTTATGTATCTTGGATAGAACCACTTGAGTCCGTGGATGGTGATGCCGTAATTTATCTTTAATGTCACCACACAACGACATAACTTCTCAGGCAAGGTGGTTGACATTACGTGTGGCTGCAGGGCCCGCTGTGTAGATGTAGGCATTATGGTAACAGGTGTGCCTGTAGAAATCTAAACAAATGTACGTACATTCCAAGAACAGCGCCTCTTGACCAGACTAGATGACCAAATAGTTTCCACTACAAATGCATCCCGATGCCTCACAAAGCCTAGCATGCTATTGACCAATTAGTTTCCATTACAAATGCATGGTTGGTGTAGCTACAAGTCACGGATGTTTGTGCTGCTACATAAGCTTATACTTATAGGGGGCACTGGAGAATGTAGATATATTGTTTAAAGTTATTGATACTGTAACTGGAATCCCAATGTAGTACTTTTTGTCGGAACTCCACATCACACATTAAGGAAAATAATAGATTTATCCTCAGATGCATTATTCCAAGCATGTTGCATTTATGCATTCTAAAGCAACTCCGACGCCTCCGTGATTGCGAGCAGCATAGCCGCTTCTACTCCCTCCACCCTCGCGTGATGAGCTTCATCTCCGCTGCCTTCCTTCTTCTCTGGACACCGATTGGCATAGTGTTCGTAGTTCTTGTAGTTGAAGCACCTGATGTGCTCCTTGCCCTTCCTCACTGCTCCATCGCCTCAGCCAGGTGCATCCCCTCGTCCACCACGGCCACGGCCTCTCCCACGGCCACGCCCGCGGCCTCGACCGCCACCACCGTCGTCATCCGGGGCTCGCCCTCCTCCCGAGCTCTCCCCCCCAGATTTCTTCTGCCTAGCTTCCCACTCAGCATGAGTGAGCAACAACTGCCCACCACCATCAGTCTTGGCACCTGCATCTCCTGCTATGCCCTTCCTGACTCTCTCCTCGTATGTCTTCAGTCGCCCGATGACATCGTCATACTTGAGCGTCTTCAGAGCTGGATGAACTTTTAAACACGGTGTTGAACACCTTCTTCACCATCGCCTGATCATCTAGCTTCCCACCCAAACTCGCATACCGCACTGACATGCCCGTCAGTTTAGCAGCATATGAGTCCACCGACTCGTCAGATCTCATCTTCAAACCATCAAACTCGTTCATCAAATTCTGTAACCGCGCCTCCATCACCCTCTCCTCTCCCACAAACCTTGTCTTGAGCGAATCCCAGACCTCCTTCCCGGTCTTCTTCGCTGCAACTTGCATCAACAGGTCATCCGGGAGACATTGGAGTAGATGTGCCCGCGCCTTCGTGTCCTTGGCCTTCCTCTTGCTGATCGACGTTGGATCCTGAGCCAGTGCCTCTCCGGTTGGCTCAATCACCTCCCAAACGCCTTGGTCTTCCATGATCGCCTGTGTCCTGATCGTCCAGTTGTGTAGTTGCTCGACGTGAGTTGCGGGTACCGCAACCGCTCCCCGTCGCCACTGCCACCACTCCCGCTCCCATGATCGCCCATGACAGATCAAGAACACACACACGCTTCGTGAATTACGGCTCCGATACCAGAATGTAGGGATTAAGGATCGATAATTCACGAGCTTTGATCGCTGTCTAGCCTAGAACACGAACACGAAAAGAATGAACACAAGATGAACATGGTGTGCCCCAACCCGACAACTGTCGGCGAGGGATGACAAAGGCCCCCCTTTCACTTCGAATTGAGTTGTGCTCACTGCACGATTACACACACCGAATCAACATCTAACAAGCTTAAACTACAGGCTTTATACTCCAGCCTTTACATCACTAGCTTTGCAAAAAGAAAAACTGAGCGCCACTGATACAAGTCGTGGTACACCGCAACTGCACTCAAGCGGCGGCGTCGTGGGCGCGCTCACCGCGCAACCACCTCCGGGCTCGTTCAAACTTCGTGTTCCCGCCTCCTCCTGCTGACTAGGCTCCATCCAACTAATGACTTGGCGTGTGCATGAGCTGGATTAACCCCAACAAGCTCGCCGTCATTGGTGGTCAAGAGTGGTAAGCAGCCATGATTAACCATGGGGATTTGGTCACTGGTATAAATTTGAAGCGTGCCTGCCTTAGCGTAACCAATGTCGAGATAGCATTCGTCCACAAACGGGTTGGACCATCCGACCAATGCCACTCAGGTTGAGGGCTCCTGTCTATCAGAATTTCATGCTTGTATCCCTCACAGGCTTGCTGCTCATTTTTCCTGATGGAACCTAATCCTGAACAGTAATTCATTCATTGTCTCGGCTAGTCAAACAAAACCGGCTAGCAGAGTGAGACTGAGACATAATTGTTCACGTATACTATGTATCAAGAAATATACAAATTCTCCTACAAATTCGGATAGTCAGGCTTGTTGTGATGCAGGAAACCCCAGTATGTAGGCAGAGTATATATAGCCACAGGACTTTGGCAAGCAGTTAATAGAGCAATGCAACAAATTTCGTAGTGCAGGGAACAAAAACATGTAGCCATAATTTCCAAGGAGCTCACATGTTATGATGTTATTTAAGTCATGTAGGAACCGAAGGTAGTACGAATACTGAACAAACTTCCATTTTTCTATTAGAAAAGAGTCCAAAGATAAACATAATCCAAGAGTTCCCTAAACCTCCTCCTAATACTTAGTTTTTAGAAAGATGGGAAAAAATATTCTCCAACAACTCCTAATACAGTCTCCTACTATATTAGGTGTTGGGAAAATTTCCCCTCATCTGCGTAACTTTACGCGCAGCAAACGCACGCATATCCTTGGACTCTCGCTTTCGGTTTCCTTCGCCTCCTCTTCGCGTTCGAAGTCGTGGTCACTGGTAGCTTCAGCAGCCAATTGCCGTCGTGTACACAGAGTCCCGGCAGATCTTGCTCTGCATCTCGGGGACGATCACCTCGTGCTAGGTACAGTCAAGCACGTCAACTACAATCTGGGTCTGCTTGCGGCTTCCGTGCACTTGGATCAGCCGTGACCTACCCACGAATCTGGACCGTAGCAATGATTTTATTGTTGTTCTCCATGGGAAGCTGTTTGATAGAATCAATACGTCATTTCGTTTTTTCTTATTAATTTGCGTGAAATATTCAATTCCACTCAGGTCTCCTAGTATTGGGAACTTATAATCGTCAGCTACTCGGCTTTACCTCTAGGGCTGGGCCGACATGAAGGAAGGAGGTGGCGCCATCATCGTAGGCTTGCACGACAGGAGCAACTTCGTGAAGGGAAAAAAGAACCGCAAAAAAAAAGTGAGACCATTGTTTGAATTTTTTTATTTTAGAAGTGAAATATTAGAAATTATTGGAGATGAGCTTATTTTTCTCCTAATGACTTTTTAAGAGTTGGAAAACATGCAGTTTTTAGGAGAAATTTTTAAGGAACTCTTTGGAGATGCTCTGCTAGACATGTTGGGCCCTATAACCAGGGGCCCTTCATATGAATATAGAAGAATCATATCTCAAAAAATGAAATAATAAACTATTAGTTTACTAAAACGGTATCGAAGGAAATATTTCTATGAAATAATTTTCAATTTCATTAGTAATTGAAACTAGGTCGCAAAAATTAACAACGACAATGTAATATCTGTCCACGTTGAACCACAATGGCGCAGCCAAAATCTACACGCAATACCTTTCCAAGCTGTCTGTCCTTGACATAACTGGATCTGCTCAGCCAGAGGAACCCATGTAACATCTGTCCCATTCCGCGCCTTAATCCACACGAATCCCTTGTCTGCCCAGGACATATAAGGCACGTATAGTACCAATGTCTCTCATTCCTGGATTTATACTTGACAACTAGCTATTGCTCAGGACAGAGTACGACCTAAGAACACTACTCATGCATGTGTGTGTATCCTCTCTTTTACTTTCCAATCACAGCTGCTCTTCATTTTTATAGGTCCAGTGTGGTAGCCCTTCTTCAATTTTTCATTCACCTTGCAGCTAGAGAGTAGGGACCACCCATGTCATGCAGTACCAGACCAGCACTAGTGCAATAAGGTGCATCCGTGCATCAACACATCCATATAAATCTCACCTCATGTAAGAACAAGGCTCAGCTAGTTTTACAGTCTTTTTCTGTGGCAAAAAATGGGTAAAAGCTGTAAGTTCATTATTCAGCAGAAAAATAAACAAGAAACTTATATTAGAAATAAAGCAGAGAACTAACACGAAAAAAATGACAGCTACGAAGCTTTATCTTATTTATCAAATTATTACTGCTGCCTCATACCATGCGGGTAAATTGATGAAAGAACACCAGGCGTAGAAGAACCTACTCATATAAAAACATAAAAGAAAAAAAATTAACACCGTATAGAAATTTGGTTCTAACCTGTGGACTAGTTCTTGTGGGCTCGTCCGGATTTTAGTTTATCTACAAAATACCATACCTGTGGTAACGTATATAGTGCATAATACTGCATAGAAATTTTAGCCCCGGCCATTTGGGACCAAGATTTGTATTGTTTCATGCCCTCTGGTCCCTCTGGCCTACCAGCCCATCCTCACAAACAATTGTATGGTAATTGGAGTTCATACACTTAAGGAACATAATTACTACTCTTGGTTGTTATGACATTTTCAAGGATTGTAAATATGGAACCTCTAGTGACAGCCTCTTGTTTTTGTAATATTTGACATATATAAGATTTTATACCATCCACAAGATTCCTCTTTGTGTTCAACATTTATTTAGTTGAAATATAGCCTTTATCAGGATTCATTTCTATAACACGATGGATGTATATTTTGCATTCCAACATCTGATCTTTTAGTTGTTGTGACAGCAAGACGTCAACTCTTTGCCTGCTTCTCAAGGGCAATATTGAGGAAGCTCCAGGCAGCCCTGAGCTCCCAGTTGGTCTTCAGGTCCAGCGTGTCTCACCCTGATGGCACCAGGCCAGTGCCATGTTGTGGCTACTTTTGTTAGTGATGTAGTTGTTGATGTCATGCCAAATGCTACGTGCATGAGTGTGTGCACTGCTTGCTGTCGACGCTCCATTTCGTCCAGCTTCAGCTCAAATTCGAAGTCCTCAGCCTTGAGGTCTATCCAGCAGGCTTTAATATAATTATTTCAATGGATTAGGTATGGTCCTTGCATGTCTGATCAATATGCCAACAATTAATAACATTAATGTTTATACAACCCTGGTTCATGACTTCCCTGACATACAAAATCAGGAGTCGTGTGTGTCTAATTGTCACTCAATTTCATCAGGCTTATTGCCTTCATACAAAATTAGAGGAGGCCAGTTGCCACACCCACATGGTCAACACTGCTGTTTGATTTCGTCTGAGGAGAACTTCACAATGAGGAGACGTAGCCCTTGACACTCCCACAACCTTTGAGGAACTATCCAGATTCTTCAAGACATGGCGGATATGCCTCCTGGGGCCTCTATGTCCTAGCTCTTGTCTTAGTTGAAATGCCCGCAAGCAAGAAGGACAAACAATCCCGACTCCTCCTAACCCTATTTCTTTCATGTTTCTATCTACTGTATACTGGGCTGATGGACGGCGAGTTATTGACAGTTTCCATGCTCTTTTCCAAGGCATGTTGGTTCTTCCATTTTATAGCTCTAGCATGTGTTTCTCCGAACAGTCTTGCAGTCTGTATTTATAAGAGCAAACTAGCAAAGCCTATATATGTTTCCTGCAGACGATAGTATATATGGTTGGCAAAAAGAAAACATTATAATGCAAAATCACAGAGCATTTGTTAGTACAATATTGCCGTCAAAAACACTATAATTACAGTCCGCTAGTCTATAACCAAGACAACATGATTAGATAGCGATTATTACCATCCATGCCCTGTTTTGTTGATACCCTGCTGCGTACCCCCTTGTTCATTTATGAATTCATATGCCAACTAATGCCTCTGACCGAAGCACCATGTTCCTAGCTGTACTCCCAGTGTTGTACCACATGATGGTCTCTGTCTGTCCCTGTGTTGTACCATGCCCATGAGCACGGGCGCTTGCAATTGCGCGTAAGCGGGCACCCTACCTTGCCATCATGTTTTTTTTTACGTAAACTACATAGTGAATATTTATACCGGCACTCATTGATCCACCTGCCAAAACTCACCATATTTGTAGGTGCAAGTCTATAATACGGACCATAGTTAGTAGTGTCTGTTTTTATCAGTGCTTCTATATTTCCATATGCTTAGAGGCAGCAGGCGGTTAACTTTAATTTGCAGGGTGGTCACAGGGACGAACTGCTTTTTAGGTTGCAAGCTACCTTATTTTTAATCTAACCTATGCAAAATTTTTTGTTGCTAACTATCTAACTAGTTGTTACCTGACTAACTTGCTAGCCCTAGCTAATTTGGTTAATTTTTAGTCCTAGCTAATAACTGGCCTTATCCGATGAAGCAGGTAACTCGCTGAGATATCAAGCATAGCTACTTACCATCTTCTTTGGATGAATGCATACGTGCTAGTCACTGATTTCTTATCTGATGAAGCAGGTAACTTATATTGACAACACTGAACAGGTGAGGTCATGCTGTGTGTCTATAAAACGGGAGTGCTTCTAACCTTTATTTCTGGAAAAATAGAATAGCTAGGCAGTGGTGAGTATACATGAAGATTCAGGAATAGGCTTCAGAAGCGTCAGGATTACCTATCCTACCACATGGACCAGTGAAACTGATGGAATGTGGTAGCGTTGAGCTTTTGCAATGTTCATGACTAGTACTTGGGATCCAAGGGTTCTTCTGTGAGAATAGGGTTGTCACTGTAAGAGGCGGCATGTCCTGCAAAAGCTTGGCATCTTCGTTTGTGCGATTGACCATCCGTGAAAGTCGGACTCTTGCTGCTTCGTTGTGGCAACGATCAAGCCTGATTATGCTTTTGTCTTGACTCGAACCTCCATATGTAGCAAATGTGAAATCTGGTGTGTGGTCCTGAGTCTCATTCTTCTTTCATCTCATTTCTATATGCTTGTATTCCATCAATAATTAGCCTTGAAGCTAAGCCTAGCTTAGGACTACTTTCAGATTTGATGCAATGTCAGGAGGTGTGAAACATTGAGAATGCAAGTGAGATTGCCCCACACTGCTATAGAAAGTTTAATCATGACCCGATCTTTCACCAATGGTCACAAGACAATTGGCGGTGCTACGTATCATGTCAGCTGATGGCATAGCGCCCTTATCGTCGACCACCAACTGGCGGTGATTAATGTTTTCACCACCGGCCCGGCGTATGATCTTGCTCTGAACACAACCAGGCTTAACAGGCAGTGATTACTGTTTTCTCTCCCTGCTAAACATCAGGTGCACCAGTGTATAGGTTATTTGACACGTTTACAAGCCTATGTATGTGTGGAGACTGGAGAGTAGAAAATTGGACCCCAAACTGCACGTTCTGCCTCACGTGTATTACTAAGAAGCAATTGACACATAGAAGATGTTGCTATATGGCAAAAATTCTATAGGGCCGTCCAAACTGGTGAAGCTGCAAAACAACTCGTCACAGAGGATGTGGTTGCGTCTAAGTTTCCTTTGTTTCCTTCTTTCAATGCCCTCCTATGTACAGGCACAGAAAATCCTAACTCATCCTAACCGAATTTCATTTCTATCAACCCTGCACAATGATGCCATCAATTCTCAACAGCGCCATGTTTTGTATAGCGGATCTTATTATTAGCTAGGATTACAAATTCCCATGTTTTTAATTTGAATTTTAGTAGGTTGTAAAAGTTCACAACTTTGTATGAAGTTTCTAGGTCAAACATCTGAACTGCTGTTTGGCTGCCAAAATTGTACACAGAACATAATATGACAAGGGTTAAAAGGAATACTTCCCATTACTGACCTAATAATTAGCAGGCATCGTTATTATTTCTCACTAACTCATGCTGAATATACGTCTAGAGTATTGTTTTGCTAAATCTTGGTATATCCATTTGTGCAGTCATGTAATGCGAGTGAGCATGGATATTGTCAACAAATATGTGTTTTAAATACAGAATAGTCAATCCCTACTAAAACCACCAGAGTCAGTTGTTTTAGAACGGGGAGTTACTATATGCCATTGCCGGTTCGTGGCTTCAACTGACAGTGGCGTCTATCTGTGATTCGTGAGCTTCCACTGCAAGATTGACACTAATGCCTACAATTAATTAGGTTGGTTGATACAAAAGCCTACTACGAATTACTTCAATGTATACACAAGCCTACAGTTCATGTGTGTTTCTTTGGTGTGGGAATGAACTCCGAGCACGACTGTGTCATCAGGGCTGTGTATGCCAAAGCCCACCGAGTTTGTGTTGACGGCCAGTTTCTACATGTACATACAGGTACATCTCTAGTGATTGAGATAGTCATATTACATTACAGTTGCAAATTAGTCCCCAGGTTGCAGGCTCTACTACAGAGAGGGCGCTTGAGGAGCACTTTACGTGGAGCCTATTTCGCCTTTTTCTTTAGTTCTTCTCTAGTTGGGCCTCATCCATGCTCAGGAAACCTTGGAGCAGCAATCCCAAAATCTCATTGGGACATATGTGCTAGCTAGATCTCGACTATGTTTTAGCTCTTCCTGTTCTTGAAAGCGCTCATAGCAAGGGGGGATAATCCTGATTCCTCCTAAGCCTGTTTCTTTCACTATTTCCCAATGTTTGGCATGTGGTGTGCTTCTTTTTTCAGGCATGCTGTTTTGTAGTACCACATTATATATAACTCAAGTTTGAGTTTCTCCAATGCGACTTCAATTTTGCAAGCAAGAACCAGCCATATATATAGGCAGATGACTGAACTACATGTATCTCAATTTTGAGTATCTCCAATGCAACTTCTATTTTACAAGCTAGAATTGGCCATATATATGGGTAGACCACAAACTGCATGTATTAGATTGCATATACAGAAGGACCACACTCCAGTTTGAAAAAAGAATGCTCCGTAGCAAAAAAAATACTAATTGGAGGGCTACATTGAAATTTCATATTTCAGTAAGATCTACAACATTGTTGTTCAAACTATTTTAATTTCCATCTGTTTCATTAACCAAGTAGTAGACGAAAACTGTTGTAGAAGAGCTGAAATGCATCCACAATTAGCATTGAACGACATTGGGTAAATGATTTGGATGGAGGCGGCATAAAGTCAAATTAGTGTTTGTTTATTTGTGATGACACCACTTCGCAGCTTTTGACGTGCTTAATCATGCTCCCTGTTCGTTCTCATGCTACCTGCTCGTTCCCAATAGATTCAGGGAAGATTTTCCTGCTCGGGGAAGTGATCTGAAATCTTGAGTACAAAAAAACCGACAAGTTCTTTCTTCAATACCAGTGGTAACTTATACGAAGCTAAAAATCATTTGTTTCTGCGTCGCGCCTCTTGATACAATTTTACAAAACTAAACTAACTAGTAGCTAAATGTTCATTTTGACTGGTCTGAATAAGTGAATCCAAGTGCAAATTTATTGAAATCTCTGAGATTTGCCAATTTCGCCTACATCCAAAACTTGTTAGCATAGATGTGGACAGATCTCTCCTAACATGCTTGGATTGGTGTGTTCCTCACAGCACAACATATGGTTGTATAATGTTGCTACCTCATCCTCTACTCTGGTTCTCTTATCTGGACCGTTTTGGGAAGACAACTTTCTGGCATTCTATTTGAAGCTGTATGGCACCAGTGGTTCTAGAAAAATATCTCAATCGCGGTATCTTCTTTTACTGCCATATATGATTGATGTAATGGCTGTGATCAGAGACACTTGTCTTGCATGGTATCTTCTTTTACTGGAGCAACTACCTATTTATTTGTGTATGGACGCTCAGGCGGTTTTTACCATTGTAACATGATTGTCAATTGTATATAAAGAAACAGTAGCCAGAAGCCAAGCGCATCAGATATATGTTTTGCCTTGGCTGCCCAGAAGAAAAGAGAAACATGACATTAGTTGTTGGTTTTGAGATGCAGGAAACAAAACATGACAACGCAGGAAACAAAGCATGACACATGTTCAATCCACACGCACCATTAGTTGTTGGTTTTGAGAAAATGAACTCTGGATGGGACACAGATACACAATTCGAGATGCATGGAGTTCCTTTTCAAATTTTAAAAAACTATATATGCACACTCTTTGGATACTTTGCTACTTTATCTCTTGGTAATGTACTTTATGTATCTTGGATAGAACCACTTGAGTCCATGGATGGTGATGCTGTAATTTATCTTTAATGTCACCACACAACGACATAACTTCTCAGGCAAGGTGGTTAACATTACGTGTGGCTGCAGGGCCCGCTGTGTAGATGTAGGCGTTATGGTAACAGGTGTGCCTGTAGAAATCTAAACAAATGTATGTACATTCCAAGAACAGCGCCTCTTGACAATTTTGCCTCTTGACACAATGGCCTGTTGACAAAATGGCCAAAAGTTTGTTATTGCAACTCTAGTATAAGACAAGGCTGAATAGTAGAGTACCTCCCTTCTTCGAGTCTAATCCATCAACCCAAGCTCTAGTGTGAGCCAGAATATTGAAATACACAGTCATTAGTTATTCTTTAATATCTGTTTAATAGCTAATATATTCATGTAGTCTAAGTTTTCATTAAAGCAGCATCATAAGAAAAGTCAGTGAACAAACTGAACAAACTATTAATGGCTCCAATTTCCATCAAGAAGAACTGAAACACTTCCTGTAAAATAATCACCAAAAGTGTCGTATTGTAATTTCATATAAATCAAAACATGCATATAAAGGATTCCTATTGGTCATTTCCTCACGTCCTCTTGAAGTTTCTGACCTAGGAATAGTTTTCCTTTTGTGAAAAAACACATTAGTAAACTAGATTTAATTGCTCTTATTTTAAATACAAAAACAAATAGGATAAATCTACTTTCGAACATGGAGTTCCATTTACAGCTTCAAAAACCAAACTATATTTCTACTATCTTTGTATGCTTAGCTAAGCTTTATTTATGGAAATCTAGTTCACTTTTTCTTCAAATGAAGCACCTTTCGAGAATGGACTCCTCCGACCTTTGTACGGTGACGTCAAAATGAAAAGTTATGTGTTGTCTGTGGGGGACGCTGCACAGACATCATGTCCTCCACCTTGGCCTCCAGGACACCAGCTCAGAAGCACCTGACTCAGCATGCAGACAGTGATATGACCATGCCAAGGCAATCAACATTCACCATTTGTTCTAAGCATCAGTGCAAGGTGAAAGCTAAACTTAGTTCCAATTTCTTTAAATTTTTTTACCTACAAGGCTCTACTACTAGGTTTATATGATTATAGATTCATACACATTGCTGTGATGGAAGAAGATGATCGTGATGTTGTCACAACACTACTTATCAGACAGTGTAATGTATTAGTTCAGGAATACATTTCCGGTGTACACAATGATACAGTCATGGTCGTGGATGCTCGAATTCTGTCTGGCAGCAGTATTGGACGGTCTTCCCAGCATGCAATTCTTCAGTGCCCTGAGGAGGATACTACTGCAACCGGTCACTGAGTTCATATATGCATTCTCGTAATACGAGAGCTTGCACAGGATAGACCCATAAAAATGTGAACTAACGTGTGCAATTTGTAGAACAACCCCACTTTTCTAAAATGGACCATATATAGTGGCTATGATTCTCCTACATGTATATATCCTGATGACTCATAAGACCTAGGCTGCAATTGACATATTAGTTGCCACTGCAGTGGTAGTATCTACACTGGTGATGGCTCTTCCTACCCACTGGATCATCAGCGTGCTTATACCTATAGGGGCACCGGGGAGAGGGTGCCAGGATACGTCGTCTATAGTTTATTAATTTGTTGTAATAATATGGAATTCAACTCAGTATAATACTTTTTGTCTAAACACCTAATCTTACATTAAGTAATCAGATTGCATCACGTGTTGGTGGTAATGGAAAAGAAGAATTTTATTATCCATTTATACATTAATTAAGCATGGTGAGTTTATGAATACAAACATTAACTACGTACCTCAAATTCTTGTACAACTAGAAAAGCTGTTTTTTTTTTTAATAATAAGGAACTATTTAGGAGTGCTCTGCTCCACCCACTCCACCATAGAATATGCTGTTCCAGAGGCCACCAATTCACATTGCGAAGGCCTGACACATAACAGTCTTGAACAGGTGCCCTTTGATTGGCCACGCTTCTGTTGTAAACCCAACTGTTTTTGTTTTTTTTTTTTCTGGGTTCGAGGCCATAAATACAAAAGTAAAATGATCTGTAGAACAAAACTAAAATGATCTGATAAGAAATTTGAGATATGTCTTGTCAAAACATGCCACAGGTATGCAGGTTCTAGGAAAACAGAACTTCTGAAATCAGACAGTCACACTGTAACAGTTTTAAAGCTAAATTTTTTTGCAATCGTTAATCGTTATAACTAATAACTACGATAACCTGCAGCACTGGAAAACGCTACCTGAGCAAAAGCTGTTGTAAAAATATATTATTAAACTAGTTTGATCAGACTTTTCAGAATATGTACAATATGATATTAAATCCATTCTAGTGCAAGCAGTTCCTTTCACAACAAAAACTATATATTCTCCAATAATCTTTGAATGCTCTACTTGTTTAACTTGTGAATAATCTTTGAATACTCTACTTGTTTAACTTGCAAACTATATGGACCGTGATGTCGCAGCAGATCATTAGGTCTTCAATAGAATCACTTCAGAATATATGGACGGTAATGTTGCAGCAGACCCTTATGTCCTCTGCCGTGGACACATGGACATAAACTCATTTACTTAGACTCTTCCAATTATACACATTTAAACAGTTCTGCACGCATATACTATAGTGATGCTGCAGTCCAATGTGACTGCACGATTTATTTACAAGTGTTATGCTCGGTCGTGGACCTATCAGACGAGGGCACATGCAAGTGGCTGACAGCTAACACGCGAGGTAGCAAGCAAGGTGCCTGAAGGACTGGGCATGGTCACGCGACAACAGCGTACCTGGACATGGCCAGCCCGCAGAAGTTTCATTTATCAAAATCCCATAGTTCAGGAGTGTTAGTTAAATTGAATTGTTATTTCCCAATTTGAGCATCAGTTTGCATGATCGATGTACAAGTTTGATCTCTTTCGCTTAGTAAAGAAATTAGCTAGAGATTGCGATCAATCTCTCCCGCTCCCAGATCTTTGACTCTCGCTGCCTGTTGACGCCGGCTGCCAGGGGCGGCGTCTCAAGCTCACCGCCGCTGGGACCCCAAGCCACGCCCTCTAACCATCCTTGGCTACTTCCTGCAAAACGCCAGCAGCTCTAACAACAAGTGCGAGCACCATCTGCTGGTCTTCCCAGCATTCAGTTACTGGTAGTGCAACCAGTTCATTACGTTATGTAGGTGGTTTGGTAATAGCGGTGCCTATAGAAATCTGAACTAATGGATGAACTACCCAAGAAAAGCTTCCCTGAACCAAACTCGATGACCATTGTGTCCATGGTTCTCCTATGTGTATCCTGATGCCTCACAAGCCAAGCTTGCAATTAGCCAATTAGATGCCACTACAATGAGTTGGTGTAGCTACAACCTACAGGTCAAGGATATGTTTTAGCAAAATGGATCAGCTCATACTTATAGGGGCACTGGAGAATGGATCAGCTTATACTCAATGTAGTACTTTTTGTCATAAACTCGAAATCACAGATTAAGCTAGCAGATCACACATTAAGAAAAACAATAAATTTTAGCTGACATGCATTATTCCAAGGTACCTGGCCTCATCTTATTGTATTTTTATTAAAACTTATTAGGAAACTAGCTGGCCTCATCTTGCATATATGGGATCACTACAAGTAATTTCCTCAAATCATCTCGATGTTTTGAAGCTAAAACAAGTCAGCCTTGTGTAAAAAAAATCATTATTAAACATGTTTGTCCTTATTTAAAATATAAAAATGAATAGGATAAATCCTCTTTAGTGCATTTTTTTTTTGTGAATACGCACGAGTGTGCATATCTTTGTATTAGAAGAAAAGAATGTATGTACAAGAAAGCGAAACCAGCTCAACACAAATGGAAAGATTACATGATGGAAAATAAACCTTTCTACCAACGAAACTTCGCAACACTAGCCTTGTTGTGCGAACTCCTTAGACCTTGGGCACCCGCCGATCCAGCGATGAGCCTCAATCTTGATCAGCTGTAGCATTTCAGCAACAGGGGCCGCCATGTTCCTGAAGCACCTGGCATTGCGCTCCTTCGGAGATGCCATGAAACCAACGCGAAGAGGGTGTCGAGCCCTTTTATGCGGTCTCCGGTTGCCGATGGCGAATACGTCGCCACCAACGAAGCACGGTGGTAGCACTTTGTGGCAGATGGAAGCCTAGTGCCTGGAGTACTAGAAACCATACTTCCCTTGAGTACGAGCAGGTCGCGATGATGTGGTCAATTGATTCCGGCTCCTGATCACGAGAGATAGCATTGTTCCTGGGTCTCCGGACCGTGCCGCCTGCGCCTATCCGCGGTCCAATGTCATCGACGTAGCGCAAGCCAAAGGAAGATCTTCACTTTCAACGACGCCCACGTTTTTCAGATTAGTTTGTGGCCGAGGAACGGAGATGACCCGGAGTGCAGCATGAGATAAGCTGATTTTGCGGTGTAGACACCACTGGTTGTCCAACGCCACACCATTCGATCAGGTTGTTCGATCAACTGTACATTCGCCACCAAGCGCCACAAATAAAGATAGTCCAGGATCGCCTGGGTGGACATGCCGCCTACCATGCTCCGTGCCCAGGTCCTGTTGTGTAGGCCGGCGCTGACTGTTTGGCTGCGACGGGTTCTTCCAGGAACAAGACTGTAGAGGCAAGGTGCTATGTCGCACACTCATTCACCTTGCAAGTTGCAACCAACGATCCTCCCAGAATAGAGTGTTCAGCCCATTACCAGTTCGTGTTTCAGCTTCAAAAGCTAAACTATATGTTCACTATCTATTTATGAAAATCCAGTTCAGTTATCTTCCGCTGAAGGACCTCGCGCCCAGACTCCTCCATCCTATGAATGGTGACTTCGCAAGGAACAGTGACACTATTGAGGGTACAGCATAAACTCGGGTCCTCTACCTAGGCCTCCAGGACTCCAACAGTCCAACTCTGATGCCGGTAACACAGCATTTTTTCTCCAGAGCTTGCAGCCAAGGTGGCTGTACATGATGAGCATGGAGGGACTGGGTCTATCTGGAGCCATGCCAAACAAATGGGAGGACATGCTAAAATTGCTAGTTACCTGGATGAATGTGGAGTGAATATTGATATTCTTTTTCTTGTTGTTAGGCATAATGTCACTGAGATGTCCGCAATGGAAAGCCATAATTTGAAAGAAATTCCATGACATCCAAATTGCAAACTTGGGTCTCTCTAAGTTTCACTATATTTATAGAAAAAATAAAGGAACAGCTATCACACGCTAGATTGGGAGAGTAATGCTCATTGGTAGACTTAATCTATTTTCCAGCAGTGTTTGCCACATAAACTGCCACTATCCTTCTCGCACAAGCTCGGTGTCACAATGATGGATAATCCTGATGCCTCATAAGCCTATTTCATTGCTTGCCTTGCTCAATCCTATACGGCTGATCGATCACGCTATCCTTTTCATTTAACATTCTCTTTTCCCAGGCATATTACAATTTCAGTTTTATAGCTAGCAGCTCCGACTCTATTACCTGGTTGGTTCTATATATAAGATAAAAAAACTAGCAACCATATCGCGCAGAAAAGCTATATATATACTCAGTTTAATGGAGTATAAAGAAGAGCTGTACCAATATACAAAATATCAAAGAATTCAATAGTGATGACTCATCTTTACAAGGTCAGCACCTTACAATCTTGTAAATTCCCAGGCCCTAGTTTAGTTCTAGTCTTAGACAGCTCATCCTCCTTTTTCTGTATTCAAGTTCAGCCAGATAATAAACCACAATGCTATATCTACAATATCTGGAAATAAGGAAAACAAAATTACGTGCAATTTCCGCCTATATATTAAAGCTTTGATATGTAGTGGGAGACATAGGAGTCTCTTTGGGTCAATGACTCACTGTGCACCCAATCTAGTTTACATATAGTTTGTAGTAATTACTTATTCAATCCAAATGACATGTCTTTATAGGAACAACCACATCGATGCTTGACTCTAACCTAGTCTAGAAACCTTCGATGCAACCACTTGATCTTGGACCCCTTCTCCACCCTCTGCACCGTGAGGTCACACCAGAGGACGAGGCAATCATTCTTTGCTTGAAGTTGCTGAAATCGAGGCTGGTAGTTGGTCAGCCTGTTAGAGAAAGGTGTTAAAGCCAAGGCTATAGCAAGGCTTTCTCTTGGTTGCATGAAACATTCTGATGCCTCTCAATCCTACCATGCCTTAGCTTTGGACTTCATTGGCAGATCGAGTAACAGAACGAGAATGCTATTTGGAGGAACCTATATAGGGCATAATGCCTCCTTTCTACATGAACAGCTTGTCTGGCTGTGGCTTTCTACATGAACAATATTGGGTCATGGTGCACCTATATATAGATCAGAAGCTTTCACCTATATAGAAATCACAAGCTTGTAGTTGCAGCCATTCAAATCAAATGGGATGGGACCAAAAGTAAAGTTTATTCAGGCTTAGGGGCTTGATCCATAAACTACAAGTGTACGTTGGATATTTAAGTCTAGTTATGTATGTAAGTTGGATATTTAAGTGTACGTTGGATATTTAAGTCTAGTTATGTATGTACGTTGTATCCATAAACACTTTCGTATAAATTTTTTTTGCTGATATAGTAGGGATGGAGGCCCTAAAGAGTAGATAATATATAAATATTTGTTCCTTCTATAAATAGGATGGAGCAGGTTGTCAAGAGAATACAAATGTTTTTCTTTGAAATTTCACCGGTGGTGGTGGGGGGGGTCCTCCCCACAAAAATTTTATAGAATGGCCCAAAATGGTCCATAGTTATAAAAATACAAAATGAACCAAGATCACAGGATGTGATGGTTCTAGCTTTGCTTAGCCATTTCGAACAATTGGCACCATTTTTCAGCGATGCGCTTTTTTTCTTCTTCTTGAATCTGAACCTCCACAGTTCAGCTGTTGCCTTGCAAGTATCGAGTTCCTGGTTCACCGTGAGGTACTCATTCCTGAAGAACGCCACGCTTAAGGCCTTCCAAAGCTGCCAGCAGGAGGGGCTCTGAAGGCTGAAGACTCTTCTCTCGGCGCGCCCCGGACAGGATCAGACTGTGCAAGACTGTCATGTCTTGACCGATCATCTGATGGAGCCCAAGCTTCTCCCAGAAAAGCTTTCCCAAAGTGCAGCCCCCGACAACATGTTTTTTAGCCAACACAGTGCGCCACTTATATCAATCTGTAACAGAACACTAAAAGGAAAACTTAGTAATCAAGAAAGGTTTACATGTATTATGGACTAATAACTTACAAAATAAATCAAATCGGGGTCTCCCGAGCAGTGGGCGCTAATCTATACGAGAAACATTCGAGGTAACCACCTTATCCTGGACTCCTACACCGACCTGTGCACAGTGGGGTCACACCAGGTCACGAGGCTGTCGTCCTTGAGGCGGCGCTTGGCGTCTCTGTGCTGTCCTCCACCGCAGCCTCCGTCTTCGTGCTGTCAATCCAGATGCCAATGGAGCCCCATGAGCTGTCGACTGTCGTGGATATTTTATTGCTGTGGCTCCACGCATCAACTGCACCGCAGAGATTGCCGTTGCGGTCAATGAGGCTCACGGTGTGACCAGCCGTACTCCTTGACGTCCCTGTCGTGCTCATACACCATGCTTACGGTTGAGTAGCCGCCGATGTGGAGGAGGTGTGATTCCCTCCGCCTGCCCACGCAAGAAGCTGGTGAAAAAGGGCGATTGGTGAGCCCACCCGTGTCGAATAATTGATTTTCTATAGAGCTCCGTAATATGACAAAAAATCACATTGTTTCAAATGAAGCACGGCAAAGGCATTATAGAGATCAACAAGATCTTGAAGCTGTTAGTTGATGCCTTTCGATTTGATTTCATTTAGTCACCAAAATGTTCTGAGTTTTCTTTAATTATACATTTTATCTCCGTATCTTTTGAAATTTATTTTTCATAAAACATATGATTGAAACATGCTCTATATCGAATCTGTGTTTCTTAATTAGGCCTAAATATTTACAGATGGAATAGTTACCAAAGCTTCAACTTAAATTCTGTAAAAATGTTTGTACAAAAGATGACCATATTGGATTGTCCCAAGTGAATATATAGTGTGATGGTTTGGAATGCTTGAACTCGATTTTTAGGGGCATGTTGAAAGCGCCCGTAGGAGTTTATTTTAGGTTGGGCTAGTTTCTGTTTTTCAGCAACAACACCAAACAATTCTTTTCTAGATGTGGTTTTATATGTTTCTGTCAAATTTATTGATTTCTAGTGGGGCACAGGCAGTACTGATTATTATACAAAAATGTAACAAACATTAAATGACACAACTTTTGGGTCCTATAAGTAAAATCTGTTCCAGCTGCTGGTAACACATGTAGGTATGTTTGCCAATGACGCAACAGGACAATAGTTAGCATGATAGACTTGAGAGGCATCAGGATACGTCCACCTGAATTTTTGTGTAGTTGCTGGATGAAGTCTGGTTTTGCATGTATTATGGATGACAACGTGTACCAGACGTGGATTCAAACCCGTAGTTATTGCAACTCATGGCCTAGCCGGCCTGGTGCAAGAAGCGCAACAGGTGATTTGTGGGCATGATCAGCACACAACGTTCCAGCAGGATGTTCCAACTGCGTGATCTGGGGGATCCTAAACACTAGCTTCAGTTTGGTAGAGAGTTGAGATTTGCTTTGTGTATTGTATAACAGAATGAATGAAAGCTTAGCCAAAGATTGAGTGAATCCCTATCGCTCTTTATTTGGCCCTCTAGCACTCTCGTTGTTCCTCTCGCTCTTTGGATGGTGAAATTGCCAAAACAAAAATGCAAATTTTTTCATTTGATTTCATTTAGAGCCCCAAATAGACTACTACATAAATCCTTACCGAGGTGGGCATTTTTATTTTTTGAGGTGTGCATGCAAAATGCCTCAGAACAATGGTCACGCTCAATATATCTTTATCATGGCAGTTAATGTACCCACCACAGCTAATATAAATAAAAATTATAAAAAAGAAAACCCATGGACTGGCCTGGCAAGCCCATCCACGGGCTTTCTCAGCCTATCCACGGGCCGTCACCACAGCTAGCAGGATCTGCTCGTCGTCGCCGCTCACGTCGCTAGATCCTTGGATTCAGCCACAGGAGCCCATTGCACCTTGATCCAGCATGAACCACGGGCACCTCGTCATGCCGCCGCCGCCCGGTTCCCGTGTGAGCAACTGCTGTCATCGCTGCCGCCCGTGACCTGCACCTGGCCGCACCAACAACAAAACCACCCTGCTCGGAGGTCCCTTAGTGGTTTCACCCTGCTCTGAGCATGGAGCAATTTTGAAAATCAACATTTACATTGTTACATGAGTTGAGTAGATTAGAAGGTATTGATGTTTGAGAAAATACTGAGATCCTGATGAGTTCCATGCTCGGAAACACATTTCCATCTACTTATCTCTGCTAGTATTTCTCAAAAAAATAACCTTATATCTGCTGGTTCGTGGCTAGATCTGGCAGTGGCAGTCTAGAAAACCAGCTGTGATATGCAATCCAATCACTGCCAATTGCTCTCTGTCAGAAGCCAATCTGGCATTGTAGTTTTCAAGTCTGGTAGTGTGCTGTGATATATTTTTAAGGTCGGTTTATAAGCTGTAGTGGCCAGCTAGATACAAATAGAAATGGGTTCGTCCAACGTACGTAAACCAACCTTGCAAGAAATAGGATGAGGCGTGCATCAAAAAATAATTTTTATTCGAGTGTCTATATGTAGACCTGGCCTTTTAGGATAGCATGCATGTGTCTGGTGCTAATAAAAATTATAAACTGAAAAACGAAACAATTGGGTTGGTAACAGTCTACTGTCACATGAACAACATCATCGGAAGAATGCAGTACCAAAGTTTCAGGGTCCGTTGTTGCATTTATATATATCGGTCGATTAAATGTTTCCGGGCCATTTTGTAACCAAAGTCATCATCAGGGGAAACCCCAGCCTATTTTATAATTTTTTAATAATGCACATCTGCTTAAATTTGCTCTCACTAGGGTCGAGCCCAGGCCTGCTTGAGGCCCTTTCTCATGTTTCACGATCATTGATCACCTATACAAAGAAGACTATAAGTTGTTGGAGGGACCATAAAGGCTGCACGGTGCAAAATAGACGATGCATTTTTAAGA
This sequence comes from Hyparrhenia diplandra, assembly GCA_015847255.1. Taxonomy (NCBI): domain Eukaryota; kingdom Viridiplantae; phylum Streptophyta; class Magnoliopsida; order Poales; family Poaceae; genus Hyparrhenia; species Hyparrhenia diplandra. The sequence goes on along the minus strand of JADLZK010011506.1, from coordinate 615,918 downwards.
CATTTTCCTCTATACGTTGTGTTGTACAAGTCTCGGAGCAGATTTGCATATGACCTTTTTTGGGGACTGATTTGGATACGACTGATTGTGTATTCTATTTGAAAATTACGAGTTGCTCAGACATTTGGACTGATTGTATTCTAATTCAAAATTACGAGTTGGGTAAGATAATGTGGCGAGAAACGAATATCCTATGGCTTTTATCAGTTAAGTTCGGATGACCTCTGAGATATGCGGAATCGAAAGACGAAACTTGACAGACAGTTGTTAAGAGACCATTTGGGTTCCCTTACAGCTCATCGAATTAGATGCATTTATTTCCTAATGACTCCAAGTCATCGAGATGTAGTTTCTAAGCTGAAATAGCTGTCCTGTAGGAATATTTTATAACTGAGCAATGTGAAGGTCGCTGTCTTCTGGACTAGGATGTGTAGCCTATAGGTGACACTTGATATAAAAAGTTCCGGATGGTCAACATTTTTTCACATAAGGTGCTAATGTTAGCACCAGTGGGGCAAAAGTCAGGTGGATGTAACAACCGGAATCGTCAAAGCCAACAGTGTGTTCACGGAATCGTCATGTGGAGGTTTCCAGCTGTCCTCAAAAAATATATGGAGTTTTCCAGCTCTTGAAGCTTTCCCCTCCAATCTTAAATCCAGGCCAACTTCTTCTTCTTGATCTTCTACCTCTGCTGCTTACAGTATGTGGATGCACAATAGTTCACTGTACCTCGCATCATGGTGTGACATAGAAGACTAGCCAAACAGTGTTCTTCATGTCCACATCACTCCAATAAATATGTGTTTGCCATATAAGCAGCAACTACCGTTCTTGCACAAGGTCTGTATCCCAATGGCGGGTAATCCTGATGCTTCTTAACCCTATTTCATTGCATCCCTTGCTGTCTCCCATGTGACCAGTTGATCCTCATCATTGAGCATTGTATAGTCCAAGGAATATTAGTATCTCCCCATTGGTTCTATTTTATAGATAGTAGCACCGGCATAGTATCTCCTCTTTGGTTCTGTATTTATGATCCAGACTAAATTTGTTGAAGTATAAACTAGTGTTGTATCACTATCCAAAACATTAGTGAAATCATAAGCACACACTCGTCGTTAGGGCATGTCCGTTAGAGCCTCGTCTCTGGCCAAAAAAAAAAGCTCTACCTGTGACTTCGGTAGTGGAGCCGGTTCGTCGGACCATAAGCTATTTCGGAAAAACATTTGGTAAAACAGGTTCACCCTGTTGTTCAAAAAAATAATATGTCTAGAAGGAACTATTCTTGAAAATATTGTTTCTTGCGGCAGTTGTTTTAAGCCGAGCATCCCTGATCACAAGTATATTTCCCTTGACCGTTCCCTCAATAGAACTGCCTCTGATGTATTTCCATGGGCGGTTTTATGCTACTATACTACTCGTCATACTTACACGCAGTTTCATATCACGGTCAGCTTCTTTTAGAAATAGGAGTCGTTCTTCAAAATCATTTTTGTACTAGTGGTTGGTGCTACAAAACCGGTCCCTGTATGTAAAAGCAAGGCATTTCTTTGGCTGTGTTGTTGCTAGAAATATATTTTAAGCAGATTTGAAATAGGGGATGGTAGAAAAAACCTCATTTTTTCCAAATTAATTATGGAGAATGCTTTATAGCTCAACAAGATCAAAATCCTTTTAGTTCACACGGCTTTCGTTTTGAAATAGTCAGTCACCCGAATGCACATTTTATGTTAAGATGTTCTATATAAAAAGCAAAATTTCCAATATAAGTTACATAAAAAATGTTGATACGAAAAAATTACTTGGTGATTGACCGCCTATATATCAAAAATTGTGTATTGGCAGGCTTGAGCGATGCAATACCAAAAGAGGGAGCTGAAGCAGCAGCCACACCTATGCTAGCTTTCCGGCGTTCTCTAGTATTGACAAAAAAAAAAGTTATGTTCTCAGCTCCATATTATTTTTTTCTATAAAAAAAAATCTAGCATCCAAACAAAACCGGAAACCATGAATCAACAATCCTGTGACTTTGGCCATTATGTTCATTGACTGCGATGCGATAACACAATTTTCCCTTGGATAATCTTTTTTTTTTTCGAAGTTGGATCGACACCTCGTGCGACATATGTATTGGTATTTCATAATCTTGCTTGACTCTAATACAGATGTACATAGATACAGAGAAAGGATGTGAGTAGAAATTTGAGATCGCGCGATATACTCGTCTCTAATACAAAGTGCTACGATGGAGAAATGGTGTGAATAAAATAAATTATTATTGTCCTATTTCCTACTTTGAAAGGAAAACTCTGAGATCCAAAAGGCCTATGTTGAAAGACAATCATGTCAAGAGTCTTAATTCAATGAAACATGTGAAAGCATAGACACTGATCAGCAACGAGAAAAAAAAGTACTCGTAGTAAATTTGATTAGATGTATAATAATAAAACATTAAAGCAAGAACATAGCAGGATAGCTCTGCATCCATGCATGAATAATAAGTTATCATTACAGCTCCAAAACATAATTAAATTGCATTTGTTACCCAGGGACATATGAAGTCATCCTCTTGGGAGGCTAAAACAGATATAGCATAGGTCACACTTCGGGTAGACTTCTGAATGGAGGTACGGTCTTCATGGTTTCACGACAGAACCTAATGCCTCTGAATCCTACCATGCTGAACTGAAATTCATTCACAGGTCTGAATAACCAAACATGCAAGCTGGCCAGACCTATGAATACAACGGCGCCTGAATCCTAAAAAACCCTCAATCCTTTAAAAAATGTTCAGTATTGTGGCCTATATATGGACCATTACTCGGTGAGCCCCGAGGCGGCCGGCGCTATGTAGTGTCTTGATAGGAGGGAGCCAAAGCTTCAGGACAAGTTAATAACTTAGCTTGGAGTGAATTGAATATATGTTCTGTGTCATGTGCATGTGCACCTATATATAATAGACGGCAAGCATGGACACCGAGACATCCAAAGAAATTACGCCGGCCAAGGATCATGTTGCATAATATAGTAATTTTGTAGACATCGATAGCGATCACAGAATTATACTGTGCTGCTTCACCTCTGAATTATAATGCATCTGTGTGCAATGCGTTCTGTGTTCTAATGCAATGCGTTCAATTAAACAAGATCATAGTAAAACTGGTCAGCGTGCATCTGTGTGCATGATGTTCCTTCTACAACTTGACAAATTAAACTAACGAGAACACAGTAAGATAGGTTTGCGTCTATGCATGAAGTTCCTTTTAAATTGGTCAATTCAAATCTAGTCTAGATATGATATCTTCTCTCGATGGTGAGGTCACGCCAGGCGACGAGGCTGTCATCCTTGAGCTGAAGCAGCGCCTGTGTTGCCACCTCTGTCGCATGGCTCCACGCACAAACATTTTTGGACATTTTTTCCACAACATCTTCCAATATGAATATATAAAGGCATTTTATAGGTACCTATAGTAATTTTTAAAGACATTCTTTAATTTTAGGCCTTCAAACATTGATGAATGTGTTATTAAAAATGACTCCTAAAGCAACTCAGGCACACAGAAATTTCCTATTAATTAATATCGAAACAGCAATCGGTAGAGAAATTAGCCAATAAAAGCACACACATTATCAATACAATCCAAACATTTAATCTCTGGTATACACATTTATATTTGAAACCAAGCATAATCAATAAGTTTAGACTTCAAACATTGAACGATGCAGGTTTGTTGATCCCTTTATAAGAGTGTCCACATCACAACTATGCATATGTAAGTATCAGTCGATCTAAATATACCATGTTGCCTTAGTGCCGGCCTTGATCAATGTTTTTTTTTAGAACAGCCTTGATCAATGTTAAGAAACCAAACATATGTTACTTTTTCTTGAAATAAGCATGTCCACGTCTAGCTATATATCTATATGTTGTCCTCACTTGGCAATTGCTAGTGGTTGAAAGCGAATGGGTTTCACGACAAACCATGATGCCAATTCAATGAATCCTACCGTGTTGAAGCTGAATTTGGTCTGTGAAGTAACAAACCTTGCATGGTGGATGCAACAGGCGTCCTATCAATACTATCATAATAATTCCTTTTCAACAGTGTTCCTGGACATTGAGCACCAATATATAAATGGTGACTTGGAGAGCTCGGAGCCTCGGAGTGTCTTGACAAGCTTTAGCGATGTAATACAGATAAGATGTAGCTAAAGCAGCAGCCACACCAATGCATGCTTGGATTACCTGATGTTCACAGCCTCGCGTTCTCAGCTCGATACTATTCTTTTATAAAAAAATCTAGCATCCAAGAAAACCGGAAACCAGTATCGATCATAAAAAATAATGGAAACTGTAATCCATCCACCCCTCAATCACAGTCCATCCGATGAATTGGGCCACGATGCTCATTAACTATGATGCAAAAACTCAATTTTCCCTTAAATGATTTCTTTTACAAAAGTTGGAATGACACCTTGTGCGACCTATATGTATTGTCTTGCGATGTACTTGTCTCTAAAAAAATTGCTACTATGAATCGAATATAATAATATCCAATTTCCATCTCTTAAGACGAAAGCTGTATGAGATCCATAGATCCTAAAGACATAGGTTGAAAGATAATTTTCAACTCAAGAGTCCTAATTTTAGTAGACATGCACAAGCAAAGACAACATGTTACTCAAGTTGTACATATATTGTAATGATACTTTCAACAGTGTTCAGGTTTTCAATCAAAACGCTTTACCGGTACACAGTATTGTATCATAGAATCAGTCCTCCAAGTTGTACATGCTACCTGTATATATCACGTAGGCGCACTTGCGCCGCAACCTCTAGATGAGTTTCTGGCAGCGGCGGTGAGTTCTTTACTGGTGGCGGTGGGATCATTTTGAGCCATTGCCAACGATTATCTCACGTCTTCTGTATCTTTTAGGAATCATAGAAAGAGAAGTAAAACTAGTATACCTATGCACGATGGTCCTGCTTTTTTGTGTGGAATACCAAGGGGAGATTTTCATGGTTTCATGAGATAACCTGATGCCTCTAAAACCTACCATGCTGAGGTCAATTTGGTTTGCAGGTAGTGTATAACAAAACATGCTTGTTGGACAAACCACCTATGAAAGCAACAAGCGTCGAATCCTAACATAACTCCTTTCAACATTGTTCAGGGCCATTGGAAAAACTTTACTACCAGTACACAGTAATGTATCAGAGAATCAGGTCCTTCAAGTAGTACATGCAAGCTGTATGGCCATGCGAGGCATCACCAGACTGCACGCCCCGCATGCTCACGCCTTCCGCATCTTCGGCATGGGCGTCTTCCACCACTCTAGCTGTCTTCACCTGGCAGCGGAGCCCGGCCAGCTTGTACCTTTGAACAAGGATACCTATGCATGAAGGTGCTGCTGTTGAGAATTCAAGATGAAGGGAAAAAATTCATGGTTCCATGACATGACCTGATGCCTCTAAATCCTACCATGCTGAGGTCAATTTGGTTCACAGGTAGAGTATAACAAAACATGCTTGTTGGACAACCCTATGAAAGCAACAAGCTCTGGAATCCTAACATAACTCTTTTCAACATTGTTCAGGGCCATTGTGCGCCTATATATAGATGGTGACTCAGTGAGCTTGGAGGCGGCCGATGCTATTTACTGTCTCGACCGGCTTGAGCCATCAATTCACATAGCAGGAGCCAATGTAATATCAACGCATGCTTTTGTGGACAAGTTAATAATGTAGCTATGACTGTACTCTAATAGAATACAACATTGCTATATATTAAAGATTGAATGAATAGAAAATATGAATATTTGTTCTGTGTCAGTGTGCATGATGTGCACCTATATATGTGCACATGGAGGTGTTCAAAACAAATATTGGACCAACAGTACGGTTTATGGAGGCCTAGGGGCGTTTTGCACAATCTTGTTTGCCACAAGATTGATTTATTACTAATGAGAACATTAAATTAAACATGAAAAGATCCGTTTGCATGCGTGTATGATGTTTTCTTTTTTACTGACTGAAAAGTTAAACCACGACAAGATAGTAAGATGACTGGTCTGCGTCACTGGTGGTTAGATTTATTTAGTCTAGAAACCTTAGAAGCAGCCACCTGAGCCTGGACTCCTTCTCCGACCTGTGCACGGTGAGGTCGCACTGACGGCGAGGCTATCATCCTTGAGGCGATGCAGGGCCGCCTCAGTCTCCTTCGAGGCGTCAATCGAGATGAGAGCATAGCCCGAGAACGTGTAATGCTGTGGCTGCACGGAACCATTCCAGAGCAGGGTTGCCATCGCTGTCGAGGAATTTCACAGTGAGCCCAGCCACAGGCCCAGCCATTGCATTCGTTGTATCACTGACGGAGGTTGGAGCGGGTCTCCATTAGTGTTAGGTCCTCCACATCGCTGCCCGAGTGCACTTCCTCGTCCCCACTGCCTCATCTGCCTTAGCACGAGGTACCGGGCCCGGGTTTGCAAGCACCGTCGTCCACCTCGGCGCACTCCGGCGAGCGCTGCACCTGACTTCGGTGGCAGCGGCCAGGGGGCTCTTGGCGAGTCGAGACTGCGTGTGGCCCCGATCCGCGTGGGGGAGATTCTCTGCCCGATCCCTCGGCCGGCGATGCGGGTGCTTGGGGTGCCTCGTCGGGCGATGCGCCCGCCGGTGGGGGTGCCACTTGTGGCCACCATCGTCGCCGTCGTCTCCGGTGGCGTAGAAGCAAGCCTTCGAGGGTGGCCAACTTCGTCGCCGACAAGGATGCCGTTGACCCTTTGCCAAAGGTCACCACCACATTGAGCTCCGCCGGCTGCATCGACCCGTTGGCGACCGAGCCGCGTCAAGCTGTGGAGCCTCCCGTTTGGGGGGACCCAATGCTTGTTGAAACCATGGCTTGGACCTCTACGCCGCGGCTCTTGCGGGACGCCCGCTCTCCAACACCTGCCCCCTTGGTGCCGGGCTGACCGGTGGGCGGATCTAGTGGTGGCAGAGTTTACGACCTCAGCCCCATTCGTGGAGGCCCCTTCGATACAGGAGGAACCTGCTGCTCCCTCGGAGCCACCTCCAGTGTCGTCTGCGGACGAAGTTGTCACTGCTGCCTCACAAGGCCGACGTCCCCGACAACAGGACATCCGGGACCCTGTTCTTTGGCACCATGGTCGACGCTGTGGCGCCACCTAAGTCCTGCCGGGAAGAGGTTGAGCCGGACCGGCTGATCACGCAGCAAGCGGAGATTGAGAGTGGAGTGTGCTGCCGCTGGCTTCGCCCATCATCAAATCCGGGCCCAAGCTGCGCCGCTCCGCGATCCAGCCAGCAACCATGCTTTGCGGTACCGGAGTGCCCGCATTGCGGCTTCGCTCGAGGGGCAGCAACGCGACCCTCCGTGCTCGGCGATGCTTCTTCGTAGCTGGGGAACAGGTCGACCAAGGAGAGGCACCTGCTGCAATTGAAGAGAAGGTGAGGGAGACATTTAGGCGTGGCATGTCGCAGTCCAAACGCCGCTGTTTCGAGCTTCTTTTGGATGGTGCTTTCGACCTATCCTCCATGGAGCTCAACGTGGAGGGCCTTGATGGTGTTGGCGCGTGATCTGTGCCATCTCCGGCATCTCCGTCCCGTCGCACATCTTTAACAATGTAACACCATATGCTGTATCCAGTAGCTCATAGGGTTTCCTTCGGTAACTACATGGTTACCGTGTAACTTGTTTGAACTTTTTTTTTCTTAATGAAATACGTGCAACGGTGCGGTCGCGGTTAAAAAAAATTAGTGTTGGGTCCACGCAAGGGCAGCCATTGCCGTTGGGGTAGTAGGTGATCTTCCACTGGTGGCCGCGCGCGTGGAACGGCTTGGACGCAACGCCGTCGCCATGCTTGTACAATGTTCTCACAGTGGAGTAGCCGCCAATGTGGAGGTGGTGTGTGGTCGTCTCCTCCTGCACGCGGACCGAAGTGAAGGAGAGCGACTGACTAGCACGAAGGTGCTGCTGTTGAGCATTTAAGATGAAGGGAAAATATTCTTGGTTTCATGACATGACCTGATGCCTCTAAATCCTACCATGCTGAGGTCAATTTGGTTCACAGGTAGAGTATAACAAAACATTCATGTTGGACAACCCTACGAAAGCAACAAGCTCTGGAATCCTAGCATAACTCCTTTCCACATTGTTTAGGGCCATTGTGCGCCTATATATAGACTGCGACTTAGTGAGCTTGGAGGCGGCCGATGCTATTTAGTGTCTCGACCGGCTTGAGCCATCAATTCACATAGAAGGAGCCAAAGTAATATCAATGCATGCTTTTGTGGACAAGTTAATAATGTAGCTAGGACTGTACTCTAATAGAATACAACATTGCTATATTTTAAAGATTGAATGAATGTAATATATGAATATTTGTTCTGTGTCAGTTTGCATGATGTGCACCTATATATGTGCACATGGAGGCGTTCAAAACAAATATAGGACCAACAGTACGGTTTATGGAGGCCTAGGGGCATTTTGCACAATCTTGTATGCCATAAGATTGATTTATTACTAATGAACACATTACATTTAACATGAACATAGTAATATCCGTTTCCATCTGCTTGCATAAAGTTCTTATTTTACAGATTGAAAACTTAAACAAACGAGAACAAAATAAGATGATTGGTCTGGGTCACTGGTGGCTGGAACCTATTTTAGTCTAGAAACCTTCGAAGCAGCCACCTGAGCCTGGACTCGACCTGTGCATGGTGAGGTCGCACTTGACGAAGAGCCTATCATCCTTGAGGCGACGCAGGGCCGCTCTGCTTCAAGCGTCAATCCAGATGACAGTATAGCCTGAGGACGTGTAATGCTGTGGCTGCACGGAACGATTGCACAGTAGGTTACCATCACTGTCGAGGATGCGCACAGTGAGCCCAGCCATGAGCCCAGCCGCGGGCATTCGTTGTATCACTGGACGGAACGGGTCTCCATCATTGTCAGGTCCACGCGAGGGCAGCCATTGCCGTTGGGGTAGTATGTGATCTTCCAACGGTTGCCGCCGGCATGGAACGCCTGGACTCAACGCCCTCGCCGAGCCTGTACACCGCGGTCATGGTGGAGTAGCTGCCGATGTGGAGATGGTGTGTACTCGTCTCCTCGCGCATGCGGACCGAGGTGAAGGAGAGCGACTGACGAGCACGATGCCTTCCCTCTCACAGTGTGGCCACCGGATCCGGAGACGAAAATATGCTAGCTATAGCTTTGGTTCGCTCGATGATGGAGGAACGCATATTTTGGGTAGCTAGGTGATGCTGGATGACTGATGTGTAGATCTTTGATAATGTGCAGGCTCGATGGCTGTTTGGTTGTATACAGTGCAGAGGTAGTCAGGCAACGCAGGACACATTTCCATATCAGGGACGAGTTGGTTGCGAAACGGCATACTTGTGGTAATGTTAGCTGCATGCCAAACGACGTACTTGTGAAGTAAAAAATTACATGCGTTGTGACCAAAACGTGCATGATGACCAAACATGTGTGGTGATTCAACGCATGGTTCAGGAGAAGTTACCAATTTGCTGGAAAATATTAACGGTGGAATGCTTGGAGAAATATCTTGAACTGTTGTACACATAGAATGTGATCACAGAACAATATGTAATAAGATTGATTTGGATCTAATATAAAACATTGAAATAAATGGGAACATAGTAAGACTGCTCTGCACCTGTATGTGTGCATGACGTTCCTTTTACAGCATGAATGAATGAAAAAATTAAACTAAGGAGAACATGTCAAGATAGGTCTCTGCTCCATGTACATGAATTTCCTTTTTAACTCGTCCCTATTCAAATGCTATTCGTAAGGGTGAACCTTAAAACCACATTATAAATCACGAAGAACTGAGCAACTAGCTAGATTGTCAAGTTGGGAGAAAATGTATGATTATTAGGTAATTTCTAGATTAAAACCACATTATAAATCATGACGAACTGATCAACTAGATTAAGCATGTGAAGCATACTAGCATAACATAATATCATATCATAGATCATAGCATGATTGAACAACATGTAGAGCTAGCATGATCATAGCAACAGCGCCCTTCGTGGAAGATGGTCCTCCTTGTGTCCTTACCGAAGACGAGCCGTGGTGAAGCTTGGGACCAGTCATGCGACCAAAAAAACATATTCGCCTTCTCCTGGCATAGGATCGCAAAGACGACGGTTCCGGTAACCTGCTCGCCGGTCACTGGTGCACGCTAGTGATCGTGACGGCGACTTGGTAACACTTGGCGCAGTAGCGAGAAGAGGCAAATACCTAGCTTTTAATAATTGGATATGTTTTAGCGAAACTAAAACTGCAAATGGAGTGTGTTCCCTCAAGGCGAGAAGCCGGATTTCGGCGACCATTCACGCCATGTCGTGCGCCCGTAGCGCCCTTCGCCCTGCCCCGGGGCGTGTGTGTGGAGTTCACTTTCTCCTTCTCACACTAGACTTGAGAAGGTAAGAACAACTTCTATATTTAAGTTGGTTCACTCCACCTTCCACTAGCAAATGTGGCACTAAAGAAATTGTAGTCCCTCCTTTACACTTCATGAATGGGACTTTTAGATTTATTTAGGAATTTTAGAATTCGTTATTGGGCCAAGCCAATTTAACAATATAAATTCCAACATATGAATGGTGTGCAACATATTTATTTACTAGGTACTTCTGACCATTACTGAGGAAGACATGTAAAACAATCTTGGTATTCATCATGACATGCTTGAGCCATTGCCCAAGGATATCTATGCATGAAAGTGCTTTAGTGAAATCTTCAGGACAAAGGAACAATCTTTATGGTCTGAACTCTTACAACAGAACCTGATGCCTCTCAATCCTATAATGCTGAAGCAGAATTTGGTTCGCATGTAAAGTAACAAAACATGCATGGTGGGTGAACCTATGAACACAATATGCATCTGAATCCTAACATAACTTGTATGTACAATGTTCATGCACACTGTGCACTTGTATATATAGATGGGACTCGGTAGACTGGAGGCAGCCCACGCCATTTAGTGTCCTGACAGGCTTGAGCAATCCATACAAATACGAACGTACCTGAGCATGTAAAAAATGAATCCCTTGTACCAAGTTCTAAACGCAGCACTGATAAAAAATGATTACTACATTGCCAAGGCAACACCAAAGACAATTCAAGAGGCAACACTGTTCACAAAAATGTGCAGGAGCTAAGCTTTGCACAGATGAATCCCGATCGATGCCTCTCAATCTGATTGTGCGTGTGAACTCAATAATCAGCAGATCGAGAAACTATAATAATTCTGTGGTATCCAAAGAAAATATGCAGGGCGATGTTGCGTATTCTTGTACAACACTTACACAGCCATGACCGAAATATATGCAGTTAGATTGTTTGGATCTATAGTATAAAAATTAAGTTGAACAAGAACATAGTAACATTAGTCTGCACCTGTGTGCATGACACGTTCCTTTGTTGCGACAAACATATATGCAGCAAGATCCGAGGCACGTTTCTTTGTTGCGACAAACATCTCCATCATCTCCTCACCCATGGTAGCATCCATGACATGGATCCAGTTGGCTGATGAGCCACACAAGCTGTCGTGGAGACTACAGTTCTATGGCTCCACATTCCGACTGGTATTCCCAATGCCTCAAAAAGCTCCTCACAACTCACATGTTGTCTGCGTGAGGCCTGCCATGGCTTACAACTTTATTATTGATGCTAATGCAGATGCTGCGCACTGATGCAGCACAAACCTTGAATTTGTGTTTCATCATGCATGTCATGTCTGCCACTTCAATCAGTAACTCCAGTGCCAAAAGATGAAATAACTGAAAAACTGTTGGCACAAGCAAAGGTATATACAGCACAGACAGGGAGAAAGTTCCACTGCCATTGTTTGTGCCCAGACAAACACATTTTAGCTTCTGGTATGCCACAAGGCACAATGGCCTGTAGGGTTGCACATATTTTCAGCACAAAGTGACCTACACCAGCAACACTCTTCTTTTTCCACACAGAGTAACCAATTTCCATTAACTTGTAACGGAAATAGAAAGCATTTGAGGATATTACATAGAAAGCAAAAACGAGCGGGCAGTGATGTGCCAAGAAAAGTTTTGTTTCACAGCAGCTTTCCACAATGGTAACTACCAACCAACGTTTCAATGATATAAATGCTCACCCAAATTAACTATTTTCTAAGAACGCTGACGAGCTATTACAGCAAACCATTACAGGCAGCAAACATCCTCTAGATAACAGACGCCTAGACACCAGCAACATTCCTGATCTCACCTTTTTCTCAGAATACTCGTCGGCAAACATTCCTGTTGCCTCACAGGCCTACTGACCACTAGATTCTCTTGTGGTGTGACCCTATTCTGTATAAAAGATTTAGCATACTAGCCACAGGATTCAAGTTTACACTTGATATGCTTCATTCCAAAAGAGATCTATATATGGTCCAACGCACTTGGTGTATTTACTCATAGTGTGCCCCACCGGTCTGTCATCTGATGCGTTGAAGGCAGATGGTATAGGTATAATGAATCCCTGTCCGTGCCTGGATATACGTGCACAAGTAAATACTTTGACCAGCTAGGCAAGACTACTTATACAGCACATGTTCATATTTGCAGGAAATAGTGTGAAGTTTCGTCATGCCACTTTTGCATAAGAAGCTCGAAGCAATCGTTCATAAATGCCTGCTTCAACGAGATATATATGAAGGTGAAATACACACTTAGGCGTGATCTCAAAAAAATCTATGAGATATGAAGATGCAAAGCAGTTGATGTATTATCAAACAGTGTAAGATGTGATAGTTTAAACTCTATGGACTCCAACTTCATGCAGTTACAATCATTAAGTATAGATAATTATCAAGCAACAGTTTCAACTCTATGGAGTCCATATCATGTTGGAAATTTGTTTCTGTAAATAGAGGCATTTGGGTTGTTGCAAGAAATCGATTTCAAGTGGAGCTTGCTAATGTGACACACATACAAAAAGAGATCAACAATAGATCACGTTTTTTCTTTTATAATGAAGTAGGACGAAGCCATTATAAACCTCAACAAGATCTAAAACCTTATAGTTGACGACTTTGGATTTGAAAACATTTAATCACCCAAATAAACATGTTAAGTGACCAGGATCCAAAGGTTATGACTGAAACACTCTCTATGGGTGAAACACGCTTGTATTGTAAATTTATTTTGCGGTCTACTTTGTCTTTTTCAACGCCACCAACAATTGATTTCTAGATGTTGTTTTATATGTACCTATCAATTTTTTTTTTTTCTAGAGGTGCATCGGTAGTACTAAGTTATTAAATGACACTTCTTCTAGGTCCTATAATTATAAGGCGGGCCAGCTGGGAACACATGTAGCTATGTGCCATTGACAATCTCAAAAAAAAAAGCTATGTGCCATTGACGCAATAGAGCAACTCTGGCACAACAGACTTGAGAGGCATAAAGATATGACCAGCACAATCTTGGTCATTATGGTCTGGACCCTAGATAAAATGATGTTATCGGGTTCTAGAAGCCCCATAAATTCACCTCCCTACTGCATCGCTCAATGCAAATCTGCACTACTGTGTCACTGTCCATTGTGGTCGCGCGTGGAGTCCATCTACTTCTTCTGGAACATGTTCTGATGTTCACTATCTTTACTGACACAGAATCGTTGAAGCTATTCATTTTGGAAACCTAAGGAGTTGGTGAACCGGCTAGCTACTACTAAAAAGATCGCCCTGGAGAAACGAGTGAGTGTAACAAATGAACTAGCACGATTAACTTTGTAATCACTACATGTCTTTTTAATTAAATGATTTCTGGTTTTCTGAAAATAATAATCAATAGGGAGACACCACTTTTATTTTGTTAATTTATATATTATATATGCCTGCAAAGGCCCATGCTACCATTATGTTAACCATTATTAAAATTAAATATTTATGAGTAACGAGATGACAACTTCATTAAATCCTTCTACCATACTACTACACGACACGAGAACATACAATCACTAAGGGAGTATCCTAACGATTGCTCTAGACACGGTACTGTGTGGTTATTACTACAGATTGGATTGTAATCCCTAGGTAAAAAAATCATTCCAATCTATTCACCCGATAGCAAAGACGCCATTAAGCTGTCAGCTCAACACTAGTACATGATTCATTTTTGCCGATGCTCCAAAATGATGTTCATTGTCGGTCCAAGAAACCACCACAGTGTCATCGATTACAAAGATAGGTCTTTTCAAGAGGTTTTAATATGATCCCTAGAAATAAATATTTACGGTCGGTTCTATAAACACTACCATCCTTTAAAATAGATCTTTAAAGTTAGTTGCCTTAGGTCAACCGTCACGAGATTTAATTTTCACTAAGAACAATTGCATCCCCTCCGGTTCGAATCCACAAATCTTGCCTCACGTGTTTCCATTCCCTGCCAAGGCACTACACAACAACTTGTGTCTATACTCATATGGTGCTATCTATTTGTACTAATATTAAAATGAAAAAGTTCAACTATAAAATTTTAGATCTCATCAAGCACTACCACTTTGATATAAAGCATGTCTCATCTAAGGTCCTCATTTGAAAAGTTAAGAACACTAGGATTAAAAAATCTGAGAACTTAATTTAGATTTGAACCACTAATCTCAAACAAAAAAATATCAATTACAAAGTTTTCGGTAGAAGTTTTTTTCTTCATCATATACTTCATTTCAAAAAGATGTGAATTTATTTGTGCTGTAGCTAGCTATATTTAAGGATGGTTGACTTAATCAACCACCCTTGAAAATCAATCTCTAGAGATAGGGGGACTTGACAAAACTGCCTAGTCATCACCTTATTTCTGGGATGGTTGACATCATGTAACCGATGCATGTCCTATGATGGATCTTTTGCTTCGTCAAAGTCACCGCATAGCAAGATGCAACATGTTAAAGGATTTGGGTGTGTTGGCAATGATGGGAAGATCAATGAGGATGCAATGCAATATATTGTAGTCTACCTAAAGGCATAGTTTCAACTAGACCTTCTCAAGCCACTGATGAGTGTGAAAGGTCGTGCCTTTTGGGACATTCTAGTGGAGGCCTCTTTGTACTTTGTTAGGGGTCATGAACGACTCTGCAAGTGCGACTTTGGTGTCTTGACTTCGGCGGTTGTTGCCCGAAAGTGCGTGTTTCTTGGACAGCTATTGCAGAGTAGTTTGTAGAGGAACAAATCGTTGGTCTACAATACTGTCGTTTTAATTGTTTTGTGATTTAGTTGTATTGTTGTCATTTTGTTGTGTTGTTTCATTGTACCTACTTGTCTAGGACTTTTATTTCATAAAATAAGCATGATTCGGTTAAACACACAAAAAAACATATATAAGTGGGCATGAAGCGTCAATGAATTCGAACTTGGCAGCCTGCTATTCATAGGAAGACATGTAAAACAATCATGGTCTACATCACAACGCGCTTGATCCGTTGGATAAGTGTTTTCATCAGATTTTCAGCGCAAAGGGACATTTTGTTTGGTTTCATGGCAGAACCTGATGCCTCTCAATCCTAGTCACCACATATTGAAGCTAAATTTGGTTGTCGAATAACAGAATATGTAAGCTGGCCAAAACTATGAATGCAATAAGTTTTGTCAAAACTTCTTTTTCTAAAATGTTCAGCGGCATTGTGCACCTATATATATACAGGCTTCGTGTCCAGACAGGCTTGAGCAATCAATACAAATAGGAGAGACCTCTATCTGCTTTTTTGGTACTGTTTGTGCTACTTCCATCTTTCAATAGATACCAGAGTAGGGAGCAGCGCCTAAGCCATGTAACAAATCACAGAAGACAATTTACTTATACTAGGTGGTTCTCCAGATGTGTTGCCTGAACTT